>PITA01003760.1:0-133769 GCA_004023965.1 Spilogale gracilis
GTCTCCAAAGGCAAAGGAGACAAAAGCGAAAATGAACTTCTGGGACTTCATCAAAATAAAAAGCTTCTGTACAGCAAAGGAAACAGTCAACAAAACAAAGAGGCAACCCACAGAATGGGAGAAGATATTTGCAAATGACACTACAGACAAAGGGCTGGTATCCAAGATCTATAACGAACTACTCAAACTCAACACCCAAAAAGAAGATGAACACATCCAAAAATGGGCAAGAGACATGAAGAGGCACTTCTCCGTAGAAGATATACAAACGGCTAAGAGACACATGAAAAAATGTTCAGCGTCACTAGCTATCAGGGAAATTCAAATCAAAACCACTCTAAGATACAACCTTACACCAGTCAGAATGACCAAAATTAACAAGACAGAAAACAACAAGTGTTGGAGAGGCTGCGGAGAAAGGGGAACCCTCTTACACTGTTGGTGGGAATGTAAACTGGTGCAGCCACTTTGGAAAACAGTGTGGAGATTCCTTAAAAAATTAAAAATAGAGCTGCCCTATGATCTTGCAATTGTACTGGGCATTTACGCCAAAGATACAGATGTAGTGAAAAGAAGGGCCATATGTACCCCAATGTTCATCGCAGCAATGGCCACAATCACCAAACTGTGGAAAGAGCCAAGGTGCCCATCAACAGATGAATGTATAAAGAAGATGTGGTACATATATACAATGGAATACTATGCCTCCATCAGAAAGGATGAATATCCAACTTTTGTAGCAACATGGACTGGACTGGAAGAGATTATGCTGAGTGAAATAAGCCAAGAAGAGAAAGTCAAGCATCACATGGTTTCACTTATTTGCGGTGCATGAGGGGTAACCTGGAGGACAGTGGGAGAAGGAAAGTAAATGGGAAGTAGGGTAATCCAGGGAGAGAAATGAAACAACAGAGACTTTGGACACAGAAACAAACTGAGGGACTTGGAGGGAGGGGGGTAGTGGGATGGGAGAGCCTGGTTGGTGGGTACTGGGGACACCTAAAGCGTGGAACACTGGGTGTGGGGACTGGGGAATGAATCTTGGAACACTGGAAAAAAAAATTTAAGTAACAATAAAAAAAGAAAAGAAAATAGTATCTCCTTTCATGGTATGTCATAGGGACATTTGTTTTCTTCCTGATGTTACTACTTGAATTTTACATGTATATATAAATTTTACATGTATATATAAATTTTTATATATATACACATATATATGTTAAATTATTTTTAACATGTATATGTTAAAAATTTTAACATAATTTTACATGTATATATAAATTTTTATATATATACACATATATATGTTAAATTATTTTTTGCTTATATATTTAATCACTTACTCTGATTTCCCTTTTGCTTCTGTCACTGAACCCAGCTCATCTTTCAGTAGATGCCAATGTTTATCTGGCTTGTTTTGTTCTGATGCAGATTTACTCTAAATGTTTAGTTAGTGAATTCTGGACTTTGAAATTTGTTTCCATTCACCATCTTCTATGAGGTTTTTGCACATGATTCTCTGTGAGCTATTTATTCAAAAAATTGTTGATTCAATTTTATGACTTTTCAAGTTCTTGATTCTTGCAACTTTGGGGATTTGATGGTTGTATTTATTTGTGTTATTAATATATCCATAGTAAGAGAAGAGGGCTCAGGAGAGGAGTATCTAATTCTGATAAGTGGATACTCGCTGATATCCCACTAAGTCACTTTCCTTTTTTCCCCTATTTTTTATATATTTTTTAAAAAATGAAATTATGCATGCTCATTTTAACATCTCAAATGACACAGAGATGTACCAGTAAAAATGCTTATCTTTTCTTTCCTATTAATTTTTCTGTTGTTTTCTTGTTTTCATTTTTTAAATTTAAATTAAATTAACTAATATACAGTGTATTTTTAATTTCAGAGGTAGAGTTCACTGACTTATCAGTCTTATATCCTAACCGGTGCACATTACATCATGTGCCTTTCTTAATGCCCATCACCCAGTTACCTCATCCTCCCTTTCTTTTCTTTAAGATTTTTATTTTAAAGTAATATCTACATCTAATATGGATCTTGAACCCACAACCCTGAAATCAAGAGCCCCATACTCCATTGATTGAGCTAGTCAGGTGCCCTCTCTTTCATGATGATTGATTATTCACTCTGTGCTGAATTTGGGTAGTGAGAATATTGTAAATGGAGTATGGAAGAGGTAATTTCTTTATACAAGAAGATAATATCCTAGTTTCAGAATAAAAGAAATCAGTTCATCAGCTAAACAGTTTTTTTTCCCTCATATACCATACATCCATGTAGTTACCAGTATACTGGTGTTTTAAAGTCAAGTTGTAGAAATGACCCATTTTGTTAGCCATGTGTAAGTATTAAACTAGCAGATGTTTTATTTGATGTGGCTGTTTTCCACATCAAACTTTAATAGAAATATATGTGCGATTTTTAAGTCTGACCATAGACAATTGTAAAGTTTTTACCTCACAGGCCTCAAAGGAAAACTACTTTCAGACACCACATTTGGTGCACAGTCATTGCATTCTCTGAAGGGAGTTGCAGTGAAAACCTCAGTCCCTGCTGGGGTCATGCTTTCACATAATTTCCTTGCTAGAACAGGTGCCTCATTCATAGGTCTTTTTATCTGAGACCATGGAAAGGATTCTCCCTTCAAACACTTCCCAAAGTTTCCTTAAGGGGGAAGAGAGAAACCTTAAATACACTTTTCCCCATTCTGACTCAGTACCCAAAACTTTCCCACTCCTAAACCTTCCTCCTACTCTACTTTCTGCCCATAAAATTGCCTTCCCTTTTTCTTGGGGCTCCCTCAGTAGTGAGGTGACTTTCACATCTATACTGATCCACTTGATTCTTGAACAGTGTGATTTATTTGTGGGGAGAAATGGGATAAGGTGATCAATGATTTTTTAGGATTTAATGTTAGACTCTTGTTTACTCATTGTAGTGATTAAAGACTTTACTCACTTATGGTTTGTGCCTTTAATAGGTTCCTCCTCCATCTGACAGCTCAACTGTTTCTGTCCTGGCCTGGCCAAGCTCCTGACAAATTATATGATATATATATAGATATAGATATAGATATAGATATAGATATAGAGATATATCTATATACATTATATGTGTGACTATATATAATAGAAATAATTCAATATGTACATAAAGATGTACATTTAAAAATCTTCTATTTATCTAGGGGCACCTGGGTGGCTAAGTCAGTTAAACATCCAACTCTTGATCTCAGCTCAGGTCTTGATCTAAGAGTAAGTGAGTTTAAGCCCTGTGTTGGGATCCACACTAATTCATTTTTATATTAAAAAGAATTTGAGCTTAAGTAAAGTAGCTCATACTTTCTTCATATCCCCTTTTAATTTAATTATATTTCCTAAATTAAGTAATTTATAATAATTTTAATTTTCACTAATGTAAAAAAGGAGATATCCTATATTAACCAAGCTGAGCTGATGATTTCAAAATGAAATAATTAGGGGTGCCTGGATAAACTGTGTTATTTGTTTATTGTCTGACTCTTGATTTCAGCTGAGGTCATGATCTTAGGGTGGTGAGATTGCCCATGTTGGGCTACATGCTAGGTATGGAGCCTACTGAAGATTCTCTTTCTCTTCCATTGTACCCCTCTCAAAAAAAATGAAATAATTAGAATTCACTCTTGTGATATATTTCATTTTTAGGTAGCTAATTACAATATTGCTGTCATATTGAAAGAAAACGTTTATATGTGCAAAAACTTAGCTTCTTTCACAAGTTCCATATAACTTTAATAGAATCTTAAACTGTACATACCTTATTGCCGCAACAGGTTTAGAAATTCGGCATAAAAGCAGTGCTCTCTAGCTACAGTATTTTTGTGTTATAATTTGAAGGCCACCTCTTACAGAGTTCCCACATTGATTGAGAAAGTTTTCCATCTACTTTTTCCACAAATATTTTAAGGTGTAATTTGGTGGATCAAAGAAGAGGTGGTGATTATAAATATTTAGTATTCACTAAATACTAAAAACTGTGTAAAATATTAGTAATTGTTTACAACTCTAAGTTTCTAATTATTTTCATGTGGTTTGTCATTCACTCAGAATCCCTGTGCTTATCAACTTAGGAGCTTTGTTTCTTGCTGAAGTCGGAGGGACTAACACTGAGATAACTGAGTAGGCATTGGGTTTTCTAGATTTTGCTTTTCTCCACAGTCTTAAAAATTAATGGAAGAAAAATCTTACATTTTTCTGTACATTTGAAAGCATACCAAATCGGTATATTGGACTTAGGTAGATATCTGTTCGGAAGTAACAAATGTTCTATGTTTAAATTAATGAATTATTTATTAAGGGTTGAGTATTTAAGGGGTGTGTGTAATAATTTAACATGTTTTTAGTGTTTACTATATGTGTGACTATAAACATGAAAGTTAATGTTGTCTTCTATTGCTATCCCAATTTTGTACAGATTATCCTTCACCTTTTTCTTTTCACTCACTTCATATCACTACTGACATGTCTACCTAGTTGATCTCTCTTAATGAAAATCTGAATCTGTTTATTTTAAACTGGAAATCTTTTGAAGGGTTTCAGACCATAGGTCAAGCTGTTTAGCACAGGACACTAACACCCCCGACCTACTCCATTGCTCACTAGTAGCCTCATTATTCATTATGTAGTGAGAGACCACAAGGATCATGTCACACTTCTACCCTCTTGCTCTTTCTTTCCTTACTTTTGAAAAATCTGTTCTTCTTTCATCTGGCTTAATTCATTTGCACCCCATCTTCAGGAAACCTTTCCTGAATCCCAGTTGGGTTAAGCACCCCTATTTAGCTTACAGAGGACTCTTAGCATTTTTTTGGTTGGCTGGGCAATAAGCATAACTGATAGTCTTGGCCTCAGACTGGTCTGGTTTTGATTTTGCAATCTGCCCTTTACTATCTGGATAACTTTAACCTCTCTATAAGCTTCCTATTTTTCATGTGTAGACTGGGGATATTTGTAATAATGATAGTACTTATCGCATAGAGGATTCAGTGAGTTAAAACATGTAAAGTACTTTTATCTAGGAGCACATGGGTGGCTCAGCCAGTTAAGCCTCTGACTCTTGATTTTGACCCAGGTCATGATCTCGGGGTCTTGAGATAAAGCCCCATGTCAGGCTTCTCTTTGAGCATGGAGACTGCTTAAGATTCCCTCTCTCTTCCTCTACACCTCCCCACCTGCTCATGCTCTCTGTCTCTCTAAAAAAATTAATTAATTAAAAAAAAAAAACCAAAAACCAAAAGCAAAAATGTACTTTGGCATAATGTATTACACAACTTAAGCATATAACATTAACACCATTATTATTATCATTATTTATAGTATCTGTCTCCTACTAGATTGCTTTCTCTTATAAGGCAGGGATCCTCTTTGCTTATCTCTGATTCCTCAGACTATGCCCTGTTACAGTTCATAATATGAAGTCAACAAATGTTAGATGTTTACCAGATTTATCAGCTTTAAAATATAATAGGAAAATAATATGTTTTAAAATTAACGTCATGCTTCTTCTAATGTAGAATGGCAGTATAATATACTTTTCCTCTCTTAGGATAGCAGGGCAGGTTCTCCTACTTTCCAGGGTAATCTCTGATGAGTAATCTTCCACTTCTCTCAGCCATTTATGTGTTGTGGAAGAGAAATAGCACCATGATACTCTTAGCCATCAATTCTGTGATCACTTCTGAATATTTAATTCTACACAAAAAATGAAATAAGCAATTAGAAAAAAAAAACACATTTGAAGATCTCCAGGTTTATGCATTTTTCATTTATCCAAAGTCAATGCTGCTCAACAGAGTAGATCAATTTTCTTGAATATTACTTTTGCATATTTTCCTTAATAATACTGTGCTTTTGTAGCCAAGACAAGAGTGGTGCTGAATGATGATGAGACTCGTCAGCACAAATCCAGGATTTAAATGTAAAATCTGAATTAAGTATACTTAATATAGATAAAGATTTACTATAGAATTCCATTATCCCAAAATCTAGGAGAATAAAATATCATTAGGTATTTTTTAATAATGCCATGCCTTTTCTAGCCATCTTTGTGTTGCTTTCTATATCCTTTGTTTTCCATTTTCTTTGCAACAAGCACTCAACATATAATACTGGAATACATAACTTTATGATGCATATCTACAGTATTTCATTTTTCATAAAGAGATGAGTGATTAATTTTAAAGAATTTGCCATTCTTCCATAATGTAACATCTAATGTATAGAAGTTTTAGTACTTTGAAATTATTAGAAAAGATACTTATCCAAAAATAAAGATATTTATCATTTTGTTATCTCTGTTGTAGCTTTTCTATATCTTTGTCCATGTCCAAGGTCTTAACATTTCAGTTCAGTGCCATAGGGAAATTCCTCTCTGCCCTTTCCTTTATTTAAGACCTACAGTCAGTTTAAAAGGAGCCATGGATACAGAAGTGCTGCCTTGAAGAATTTAACCATAGTTAATAATTTGAGTGCATGATACGTATTTTAAAGGAAGATGTATATAACACTGCAGGATATAAGATCAAGTGAACATGAAAGGAGCATTTCATGAGATACTCAATGGGATGGCAGGGGAAAGTAAGGCATTTGCTGCTTATTTAAATAATTTCATTATAATTTTTCTGTTCTGTTGAGGTTCATCAGGGAATGTTAGAGCATAAACTATGTAGTTAAGCTGCCATGGGTTCCATACCCCCCTGGTCTTGCTTTTTACCTAGAGAATTACCTTGGCAAGTTAATTTAGGGATGGTTTTTAGTAGTGTTCCAGAAGTGACTCTAAGGAGTCCTTAATCATTAGATGTAAATTTTAAGGTTTCTGGGAAGATCTTATTTTAACCTACCTTATCTCATTTATGTGTGTCTAGATAAAAAAAGAAATGAAAGGGATATACGTATTGAGTGTTGCAGACAGAGAACGAGTCGATACTAACCGTGTGCTTGCCCACATTCTCTTATCCTTTACCAAAAGCAAGGTAGTTTATGACCTGAATGTCTTCCTCCAGATTACTGTGGCTGGTGTGTTTTCAACTCCTCTTGAAATGAAGACTATACTAACCTCAGTTTCTCTCTGTCAAAGATACTAGGAAATACTGATTCCTTTGGGTGGTTTCAGAGTTTTGTCTAAATACGAAGTATTATGACAAGTGCATTATTCTTCATTTCCAACTAGAGTTTTATGCCATCCCTTACCTCCGTTCTTTTACTATCAAAAATAGTGTAATCTTTCTGGGTGCCTGGGTGGTGGATCACTTGTTAAGCAACCAGCTCTTAACTTTGGCTCAGGTCATGATCTCAGGGTCATGAGATCGAACCTGCATCAGGCACTGCACTGGGTGTAGAGCCTACTTAAGATTCTAAGATTCTCTCTCTCTCTCCCCCTTCCCCTACCCACCCTGGCTCAGACTTTCTCTAAAACAACAACAACAACAACAACAACAACAATAATAATAACACATAAATAAATAAATAAAACAAGAAGAAAGAAAGAAGAAAGAGAAAGAAAAAAGAAAGAAAGAAAGAAAGAAAAGGAAAGAAGGAAAGAAGGAAGGAAGGAAGGTAGGAAGGAAGGAAGGAAGGAAGGAAAGAAGGAAGGAAGGAAGGAAAGAGAGAAAGAGAGAAAGAGGCACCTGGGTGGCTTTGTTGTTAAGTGTCTACCTTCAGCTCAGGTTATGGTCCCGGAGTTCCAGGATCAAGCCCCACATCAGGCTTCCTGCCAAGCAGGAAGCCTGCTTCTCCCTCTCTCACTCCCCCTGCTTGTGTTCCTTCTCTAGCTCTGTTTCTCTCTGTCAAATAAATAAATAAAATCTTAAGAAATAAATAAATTAAAGAAAGAAAGGAAGAAAGAAAGAAAAGAAAAAGGAAAAACAGTACAATCTTTCTAAAACTTTTGTCAGAGATGATGTCTTTTACTAGACTATTTTTCCCTCTAAAACTCCTTCAGTGAAGCAAGGGTCTATTATTGGCGCAACTGTTTTATTTTGTTTCTGAAGGTTAAGCTTAATATTCCTAATTAAAGCTTTTAAATGGTAATATTATTTCCATTTCTTATTTCTTATTAGTAAATTTCTACTCAGTTTATATCTACTTCATTTAGCCAAAGTAGTACATATTAAAATAAATAAATATCAAAACCTAAATATATTCTATAAGACTCTCAATTCCTTTCCTCTCCAAAGAAGTAAAATTGTAATATTTTAAAAATTGCTATACAGGTAGTGAAATAATGTAACAGATTGCTTGTCCTATGGTGTGGTCCATCAGTATTACCCTCATCTTTTAGTGGAGTCTGTTCTTCATCCACACTGAATTTCTCTTGATTTTGAGGTCCAAGATAAAGGTATTTTCCTGAGAGAAAATTATGTACCATCCAACTGACTTTTATAAAAATGGTGTGTTGGACTCAGCAGAAGACTTTATGGACTTACCTTTGTATATATGCATGAAATTGCTGCATTTTAGTTTTCTGATCATAGCTAGTTAATTATTTTCCCACTTTATTATTTTATTAAGGAGCAGATGGACTCTAACGAAATTTTCCTACTATTGTCTTTGGAATTTTCAAGTGTTCTAGATTACATAATAGGTTCTAGATTCTGGTTGCCACTATTAGTAATAGAATAATCATATCTATAGATATAGATATTTAGCTATATAGAGATATTTTAAAGATTCATTTATTTGAGAGAGAGAGTGTGTGCACAAGGAGGAGGAGGGGCAGAGGAGAGGAAAAAGAAACTTCCCACTGAGTGTGGAGCCTGATACAGGCATATCCCAAGACTCTGAGTCTCTGTTTAGTACTACTTGTTTTGAAGTATTTTCTCCCTTATAAAACACTTAGGCTTTTTTAGGCTTACTGGTTTAGTTGTTAATCTTATTCCATTTTTTATTTTAAACTTATTTTTCCTTTTGTACTAGTAAGTAAATTTACACCCAGTTTATACCTACTTCATTTAGCCAAAGTAGTACATCTTTTTGTACTTATATTACAGATTTTAGTACATTTGCATTTATAATTACTTGGTTGTATTTCAGTCTGTCATTTGCTGTTTATTTTCTATTTGCTTCATCCATTTTTTTAAATTTGTTCTTCCTTTTCTGCCTTTTATGGGTCAGTAAAAGTAATTACAATTTTGTATTTTATTTTAATATCTCCATTGGCTTTTCAGATGTATACCATTGCATTATTTCTAGTAGTTGCTTTGGATATTGTAGTACACTTCTGTATCTTATTTATTACAGTCTATTTTGAGTTAATATTCTAATCCAGGTATAATATGGGAACCTCACCACAATGTATTTCCATTACTATACTCAGAGATACTATTGACATATATTGTATCTTTATTTTATAAACCCTGTATTAAATTACCATAATTTTTAACCTTAAATGAACAGTCCTTTTAGCACATGTGTTTCTTTATGTTTCTTGGATCTAGAAGTAAATATTTTCAGTCCACTTTTGAAAATTTTAGACCATTATTACTTCAGATATTTTTCTGTTCTTTTTCTCTCTTCTCATTACTACTGTGACTAAATGTACATGTATGTTAAATTGCTTGATATTGTCCCACACATATCTATAAGGCTTTGTTAAATTTTTCTTCAGTCTTATTTTTCTCTGTGTTTCAGATTGAGTAACCTATACTGTATCATTTTATTTCTAATCCACTCGTCTTTTATTCTGCCATTTCCAGTCTTCTGTTTATGACATGTAGTGAATTTTTAATTTCAGCATTACTTTTCAATTTTAGAATTTCCATTTTGTACAGTTATAGCTTATATGTTAATATTTCCTTACTGTTCACAGTAAGACTATTTTATCCTTTAATTATTTGAAAATATGTTCCTTTAATTCTCTGACATTATTTTCAGTTAATAGTTACTTTGAAGTCTTAGTGTGTGAGATACAACTGCTTGTAGCCAATTTTTATTAACTGATACACTTTTCTCTGAGTATGTGCCCTACTTTCTTGTTTATTTTCATACATAGTAATTTTTGTTTAAAAACTTGATATTTTAGATGATAAGTTGTGTCAACCCTATAGTTTGGTTGTATTTTGAAAACTTGTTATTGTTTTGATGTAGTTAGTCAACTTGTTCTTAAACTGCAATCTCTGTTCTTCCACAGTGCACAGCACCTATTTCTGCTTAGTATTGGCAGAATCCAGCTGTTACTATTTTCTCTTAGTCCAGTGGGTCTTTGCTGTATTTGTTTGATTTGATAATCAGCTGAGGGTTTGGCCAGATTTTATTTTTAGATTCTGGGAATTTTTAGCTGTTTTCTAAGACAGGATTATCTGTATCCCGATGTCTCAAGTCAATAAGGACTCAGTGTTCTGCTGTTTGAGATGAGAGTAGTTTGGGGAATGCATTCAGTTTTTTTAAAATATTTGTATAAAATTTACAAACTTCATGTGGTGTCACTCTCCTTTTAACAGTAGGCTCTACTCTGGGCATGTCTTCATTTTTATTAGCTCACTTGTGTCGCTTTTGCATGCATATAGTTAGTTGTTAGTCTGGGCATTTGGGCAGCATTTTTGCTGAGATTTTAGATCTCCATCATGCTATTTTCTTTCTTTCAAGATTTATTTTCTTTTTTTTTTTTAAAGATTTTATTTATTTGACAGAGAGAAACACAGCTAGAGAGGTAACACAAGCAGGAGGAGTAAGAGAGGGAGAAGCAGGCTTCCCGCTGAGCAGGGAGCCCGATGCGGGACTTGATCCCAGGTCTCCAGGATCATGACCTGCGCTGAAGGCAGTCACTTGACCAACTGAGCCACCCAGGTGCCCCCAAGATTTCTTTTCTTAAGTTTTCAGTTAATTTTCCAGTCATAAGTTCTTTCTTCCATCTCCTTAAGTTGAAGAGTCTTTGATTTTTCCATTGTTGTAATCATTCATGTGAGTTACAAAATTAGTCTAGGCCAGAAGATATAATAGACCTTAATCTCAATTCATGTAATAACAGAATGTCAAAATAGATGCAGCAAAAACTGGTAGATCTGAGAGTTTACAAAGATGAATCCACTATTATAGTTGAATACTTTAACACACCTTGTTGTCAGAAATGGACAGATCCAGCAGGAAGAAAATCAGTAGGGACATAATTAAATTCAGTGACACTATCAGTCTGGACATAATAGACCTCTATAGACTACTTCATCCAACAACAGCATAATACACATTCTCTCAAACTTACATGGAACATTCACCAGGATAGACCACATTCTGGGCCATAAACACAACTTAAGAAATGTAATAGAATAGAAGTCATACAATGCCCTTAGACCACAGTGGAATTAATTTAGAAATCAAGATCAGAAGGATATCTGGAAAATTCTAAAATATTTGGAGATTAAATAATACACTACTAGATAACACATAGATCCAAGAAGAAGTTGTAAGAGAAATTTGGAAAAATATTTCAAACTAAATGGAAATGAAAATACAAATTACCAAATTTGTGAGGTAAAGCAGAAAGAGTGTTTAGAGAGAAATGTATAAAAGTGAATGTATATTTTACAAAGGAAGAAGGATCTAAGATGAATTACCAGATTTTTGTACCTTAGGAAAGTAGAAAAATAAGAACAAAGCAAATGCCATATAAATGGAAGAAAGAAAATAGTAATTAGAGCAGAAATCAATGAAATTAGAAATAAGAATTCAAGAGAAAATCAATAAAACCGAACGCTGGTTTCTTGAAAGGATTCATAAAATTGATAAATTACTGGCCAGCTAACTAAGAAGGAAAGAGTAAGAACATAAATCGCTAATATGAAAATGAAAGAAAGGATATCACTGCTCATTCCATGGACATTCCAGGGTTGATAAAGGAAAACCATGAACAGCTTTATGCCCACAAATTTGAAAACCCAAATGAAAATGCGCCAATTCTTTTTAAGGTATAATTTGCCAAAACTCACAGAAGAAGGAAAACACAATCTGGATGGCCCTATGTCTATTAAGGAAATTGATAAATAACTCATAGACAGCATACCAAGGCTTCCAGAACAGAAAGCATCAGGTCTGGATAGAGTTACTGGTGAATTCCACTAACTATTTAAGAAATAAATTATACTAATTCTCTATAATCTCTTTGAGAAGATAGAAGTGGAAGGAATATTTCATGACTCATTCAGTGAGAACAGTATTACTCGAATACCAAAATCATCCAAAGAGATTATAACAAAAAAATTATAGACCAATATTTCTCATGAATATAGATGCAAAAATCCTCAAAAAATATTATCCAATAAAATCTAGCAATATATAAGTACATAAAAAGAATTATACAGCACAAAAAGGGATTTATTACAAGTATTCAAGGCTTATTCAACATTTCACAAGCAACAATGGACTCTATCACATTAATAAACTAAAGAAGGAGAATCAAATGACCGTGCTAACAGATGCAGAAAAAGCGTTTGACAAGATTCAGTACACATTCATGATAGATACTCTTAGTAAACATAGAGGGGGTTTCCTCAATTTGATAAAGTATATCTACAAAAAACTATAGGCAACATCATAGTTAATCATCAGAGTCTTGAAACTTTGCCACTAAGACCAGAAAAAAAGGAAGGAAGTGCCCTCTCATCACTCATTTTCAACAACAGACTGGAAGTCCTAACTAATGCAATAAGACAAGAAAGGAAATAAGAAGTATGCAGGTTGGGAAGGAGGTACTAAAACTGCTGTCTTTCCAGGGTGACATGATCATCTATTTAGAAAATTCCAAAGAATCAGTAGTAATAAAAACAAAACAAACAAAAAACTCCTAGAACTGTAACAAGGTTACATAACACAACGTTAATATACAGAAGCTAATCATTTTCCTATATACCTACAATGAACAAGTGAAATTTGAAATTCAAAACACAGAACCATTTATATTACGTGAAACACCCAGGTGTGAATTTATCAAAATATGTATAGGACATATAGAAGTAAAGCTACAAAACCCTGAAGAGTTAAATAAAAAAAGAACTAAGTACATGGAAAGAATCATTCCATGTTATTGTTAAGAAGAATCAGTATTTTGTTAAGATGCTAGTTCTTCCCAACTTGTTCTTTAGATTGAGTACAATCCTTATAAAAATTCTGGCAGATTATTTTGTGGACATCAATAAGACTAAGAATAGCTACTACAATATTGAAGGACAAAGTCAGGGGACTGGTATTACCCAACTCAATACTTATAAAGCTATAATAATGAAGATTGGTGGAAAAATAGAAAAGGGCATCAGTGGGGCAGAATAGGGAGCCCAGAGTGGAAACATTTAATATAGATAGTCAATAAGTCTTTGACCTAAGAGGGAAGGCAACATAGTGGAGAAAGATAAACTTTTAAATAATAATACGTAAACAACTAAACATTCACATACCAAAAAAATCTAGGCACAGGCCTTGCAATATTTATGGATAATGAACTCAAAATTGGTCACATTTAATTAAAATGCAAATTTGAAAAACTCCTAGTAGGTATTAGGAGTAAATCTGGATGATCTCGAGTTTGGTAATGACTTTTAAATATGTGAGGGTAGGAGATATATCAGAAATCATTTTGCCCCCCACTTAGTTTTACTAAAGGAGAAAGTCTTTACAGATTAAATTCTTTAAAGATATAACAACAGTAATGTAAATATTCTACACTGATTTTGAAATTTCAGAATCATCCTCTCCATGATTTAGAATAGAGTATAAAAATACAATAAACCTCCATCTTGTCCTGACAGGAGTTCTCTATTTCAAAATGGTGAGCCAAGATAAACTGACTAGGTTGAATGGTAAAAGAAAATATAGTTTTAAATATGTCTTTTGAATTTAAAGAGTTAAACAGTTAAATTAGTAGTAAAACAATATTATCAGAAGGAGAAAACATCAGTGATATAGGGGAAGGATCCCTTACCTTGTTTATAAGGAAGCCAGTAGGAAATACCTGAAGTTGACAAACCATAATAATTGGTATAATGATATTATTTCAAGATGTGGAGGTAATCAATAAATAAACTAAAAAACAAAAGATGAGAAAAGTTGATTCTAAGGTGATAGGAAATGGAATTGGGTTAGGGATGAAAGAGGAAGATTTTCAAAGGAATTTGTCACCCTTCACTGTAAATTTTTCTGTGTCTTACTCTCTGATAACCACCTATGGAATGTATTACTTTACCTTTAAAAAAAAATGAAAGAAGCAGCTCATTTCAAGAGTGTAATGAATTGCTAGAAAGTATGTCTGTCTGGGTCTATGTGTATTTGTTATATTTTAGTCAAGTCTTCCAGTATAGTTAATAACCTATTTGAGGCATGAATCTATTATAAAAACAAAACAAACAAATATTATAAACTTCTCACATTATATATCAAATGAAAAGAAAACAATGGATTTAGGGATTCAGGTACTACTCACTCACTTTCAAGCTAATTATTTAAGGAAAATATTTTTCTGAACTGAAGGCAACACACTGGTAGTATATTGGATTATCTTGAATATCATCCAGCTCCTATGAATAGGAATCATTTGAATTTAACCAGCCAAATCCATTCATTTAAAAGTCCTTGGGAAATACACTTTATTGAAGCTTTGAATGCCTAATAAAAAAAAAAAAAAGAGTTTAGTTGAATGATTTTTTTTTTCCTTTCAGGAGTACCTATATGGTATTTAATGTTTGGGGGCTGATATGATTTTATTTATATATATGTATAGAAATATTCTCCATTAAGCTGTTTTAAGACATCATTGGGGGGGCGCCTGGGTGGTTCAATCAGTTGAGCCTTTCTCTGCCTTCCCAGGGTCTGGAGATTGAGCCCTGCATTGGGCTTCTTTTGCTCCTCCTCCCCCAACTTGTACTCTCTGTCTCTCTCAATAAACAAAATCTTAAGAAAAAAAAAAAAGACATCACTAGGGGTGTCTGGGTGGCTCAGTCATTTAAGCATCTGCCTTTGGCTCAGATCATGATCCTAAGTCATGAAATTGAGCTCCACATGGGGAGCCTGTTTCTCCTTCTCCCCCTTGTTCATGCTCTCTCTCTCTCTCTCTCTCTCTCTCTCTCTGTCTTTCTCTCTCAAATAAATAAATAAGTAAATTTTTTAAAAAAAGAAGACATCACTGAGCTAATTCCATGGTTTGAATGGTTAAATGAATTGATTCTTGTCATAGGACCAAATAAGGGAGTCAGAAAGAAACATTTAATTGTTGACTTGAAAAACTTTTTATATAAAAATATGTTCCAGTGTTACATAGTGGCACTCTCTACACAATGAATTTTTTTATATTTTTTTGTTCTCTATTTCATCTGTTTCTGCTCTAATCCTTATTGTTTACTTCCTTCTACTGGCTTTGGGCTTTGTTTATTCTTTTTCTCGCTCTTTTAGGTGTAAGGTTGTTTATTTGAGATTTTTCTTAAGCCTGTATTGCTATAATCTTCCCTCTTAGAACTGCTTTTGTTATATCCCAAAGAGTTTGAACCATTGTGTTTTCATTTTCAGTTGTCTCTCCATGTATTTTTTGATTTCCTCTTTGATTTCTTAACTGACACATTTATTGTTTTGTAGCATGTTATTTAGCCTTCATGTGTTTGTGTTCTTTCCAGATTTTTTCTTATGATTGATTTCTAGTTTTATACCACTGTGGTCAGAAAAGATGCATGATATAATTTCAGTCTTTTTGAAATTTTTTGAGACTTATTTTGTAGCCTAATGCGGTCTATTCTGGAGAATGGTCCTGGTGCAGTTAGAAAGAATGTATATTTCGTTGTCTTTGGATGGGATGTTCTGAATATATGTTAGGTCCATCTGGTCCAAAGTGTCATTCAAAGCCACTGTTCCTTTGTTGATTTTCTGTCTGGGTGGCATACCCATTGATGCAAGCAGGATGTTAAAGTGCCTTACTACCAATGTATTTCCTTTATGTCTGTTACTCGTTACTTTATGTATTTTGGTGCTCCCATGTTGGGTACATATTTACAGTTGTTATATCCTCTTGGATTGTCCTCTTTGTCATTTGGTAGTGTACTTCTTTGTCTCTTATTACAGTTTTTGGTTTCAGTTATCCTATGTCTTTTGATCAGAACATCTACTCCATTTACATTCAAAGTAATTATTTATAGATATATACTTACTGTCATTTTGTTTCTCGTTTTATGGTTGTTTTTGTAGTTTTTCTCTGGTGCTTTCTTCTTTCTCTTTTCCTTCATAGTTTAATGACTTTCTTTTGAGATAGACTTCCATTTCTTTCTTTGTATTTTTTGTATATCTGTTGCAGGCTTTTGATTTGTTGTTACCTTTAGGTTCATATATAACATCTTATGCATATAACCATCTATATTAAGTTGATGGATGGTTAAGTTTGAGTTCATTCTAAAAACACTAAATTTTTACTCCCCCCCAACATTTGATCTATATAATGCCGTATTTTACACACTTTTGTGAATCCTTTGACTGATTTTTATAGATAGAATTGATTTTACTGCTTTTTAAAATTTTATTTGAGTTCAACTAATTAATATATACAGTATTATTTCAGAAGTAGAGTTCAGTGACTCATCAGTTGTCTATATCACCCACGTTGGTTTCTGTGCCATTAAGGGCCAGTCTGGGCTGCCATGGGCTTATATTTGGGCAGTGTCAGCTGACAGAATAGATGCTAGCCCTCAGCCTCTTTGCCAGGGCTGCAGTGGCACTGAATTGCAGGGTACTCTCCCTGTCATGTCCCTTGAGAGGCTTTTCTTAGTGGGCGGGGCCTGCAGAGAAACTAGAGGCCAGACTTTAGTTTCTCTGTTTTGGTTGTAGTAGCACTGTTCTTCAGGGTATTCTTCTGCCTTATTCCGTGAGAGGCTTTATTTGGCGGGCAGGGCTGCTAGTCAGAGCAGATGTCTGCCCCTAGTTCATCTGCTGGGGCTGCAGATGGCACTCTCTCTCACTGCCAATTATAGGGTTCTGCTGCTGGGGTTGCAGCCAAACTGGTATGTGTGTGGTTGTCTTCTCTTCTCCCCAGGGCAGGAGTCATTTTGGATTTGCACTAGTCCTTGCTAGGGCTGCTTACAGGATTAGGCAAGGACAAAATGACATTTTAGGAAAAATATTCATTGACATTCTGAACTAAACATGAAAGGTGTTTGATAAGATTTCATTGTGGACAGTACATCCTGACAAATATATTGGCTAGTGATTAAAAAAAAAATTTGTGACTAAAATAAAATGCATTAAAATTGCATTGAGCATTAAACGAATTTACACAAATTACCTGACTGAGAAGCCCAGCTGCTGCTGTCTCTGGTATTTATCCAGGGGGAATCTCTGTCCAGATGTCCACATTTTTCTGCCTCTCAAATCACGCATGAGGTTTTTGATAGGTGTTATATGCTCTCTTGCTCTAATGATATGTTTTGAAGCACTGTATTTAAGGGTCGCAAAAATTTTTGTCTGCCACTTTGATAATATGATTAATGCAAGTTAACATTTAGCAAAAAGTGTGTTTAAGTGAATCAGAATATAAAGTTAAATTTTAAGTAAGCCATAAATAGCTGCAGCTAAAGTAATAGTGCAGTATGAAAATGACTTTAATATTTCTGAATACATGATAGCTAATACTCAAGCTGGGATTAGATACTCCAGTATGTTGACCCCTAAACTTAAATAATTTATAAAATAGAATTATTTACTATTAATTACTAGAGTAGTAGTAGTAGCAGCAGCCTAAAACTCAAAGGACTTGGTGGTACTATGTATGGTTCTAGAGAAGCCCATTTGTTCTGTGGAGGTGATGACCCCCAACAATTCTTACCAGACATGATCCTACTGGACATCTTATTCTGGGTTTATTAGTTATTGTTATATGTCAAAAACACTTGGCTTCTACTAGCTTCCCAGCAGGAATGGCAAATGAAAACACTGTCTTAATGAATTATAAGCATTAGTGTATATGCTCAGGCACACCCTTACCGTTTGCAGACTTATGGATACATTTTTTCCCTTTTTCTTCTTCTTCTTTTTTTTTTAGAGATTTTATTTATTTGACAGAGAGAAACACAGCCAGAGAAGGAACACAAGTAGGGGGAGTGAGAGAGGGAGAAGCAGGCTTCCTGCCAAGCAGGGAGCCCGATGTGGTGGGACTCGATCTCGTGTCTCCGGGATCATGACCTGAGCTGAAAGCAGTCGCTCAACCAACTGAGCCACCCAGGCGCCCCTCCCTTTTTCTTCTTTTAAGAAGCATTGTAACAAGGTCACTGAGTCAGGCTTGTCCAAATTCTAACTGTGTTTTACTTCGTAGCTCTATGCCCTCAAAAAGTGGTTCACATCTTGGAAGCTATTTCTTATTGGTAGAAAATTATAATTATACATACCCTATGGGGTTCTTGTCATGTTTAAATGAGCTTAGGCACAAAAAAAAAGTCTGGTTAGCAGTATTTGGCACTGAGTGGGAACTATTAAATGTTAGTTATTATTTTTTTTCTTCTTTCCCTCTCCTGCAAATATTACCTAGAGGCATCTATTATATTATATCAAGGCAATTAAAAATACATGGAATAGATAATACTAATAGCTGATGCATGAAAACTTCATCTAAAATGAATCATTGGGTTTAAGATAGTCTATAGTGCTTGTACTAAAATATATCTTTAAATATACTCTTATAATTGTACTTGACATTGTACTGATGCAGTCATTTGATAAAAACAACAGGTGGATAATGAAAGTAACTTGCCTTTAACAAAATTATCACCAAGTGCTAGATTCTATTCTTCCTCTCTGTTTCAGGCAAAATTCCTTTCTGTATTTTGAAAAGGAGCAGCATTTGGTCTCTAATATGTCACTGAACTAGAACAAACTTCTAGTGAGTGTTCAGATGGTTAAATTGTTCTAAAAAACTGTGATAAATATATCTAGGTCTTCTTTAATATTTTTTTTCCTGCAAGTGATTTTTGTCCAAATGTGCTTTTGGTATTCGTTTTCATGGCAACTAAAATGCTGTCACAGTGTTCCCAAGATGCTGTCAATGCGACTTTGTAGTAAATAACATTATAATGTCAGTGCACGACTAAGGAAGTGACATGATGTCAAGAATGCACTCAGTGTAGTTGTATCATAAATTCAATGGAAAATGCATATTTATGGAGACCTTCTTAGGATGTCAGAGGAGAGTAATGCAGATGTTATTTTACTGAGTGAAAAGAAATCAAGGCAGAGAATCTTTGTTAAAGATAATGTAAATTCTACTGAATAAAGAGAATTTTAAGTCATGGCAGTCAAGGTGCCTTCGTATTATAAAATGCTATTACATTTCCCTTGACAACTCAGAAAGCTAGCTACGCCCTGGCTGCCAAAGCCTAATGGTTTAGGTCCTGAGAGGGTCAAAGATTGCGAATTTCAGGTTCTTTTATCCTTGAATTACTGAGAGTGCTAGGTAATTTCTTACTTTATGAAGGAAATGAGGCACTTAGGCTGCTGTAATTCTAACACTGACACTCTGTGAAGATTCCTTTCCTTCCACTCTTCTCTTTCAGAATGAGAAGAATGGAATTGATATCTTGGAACTTGGAAAAATAGACGTATATTGTTAGTGGGAAAGGAGACAGGGTAAGTCCAGTAGAGATGAGGTCTGCAATGAAGGACCAAAGCAAGGAGCTAGAAAACTAGCTATTTGGAGATGAAAAACGCTATAACAGTGTAAATGATCATTAGGACACCAGAAGATTGAATAGATTTTTAAAAGGAAAGACAGAAAGCAATAAAAATAAACTTTAGTTGGTATTTATCTGAACAAAGAATAATGACCTTCCTTGATTAGGTTGTGTTATTACTGATTATACTTTATTCCTATTCTGGTCAGAAGCACTTCTGGTTCCTAACTAAAAAGTGAACTCCAAATCCTAGCAAATCACCATCAATATGTGTTTTCGTTTGTAAGAAATGCTATAGAGTGTTGAGAGATTAGTAAAATCCATTCTACTTACATGGAAGACCAGTTATATAACCTTTATAGATGAATGGATGTGCATTCACTTTAATAATTTTAAGTATTCTTGTTGAAAGAAGTATAGGGATGGGGAAGAGGTCTTGATGGCAACCTGGTGAAGAACAATAAAATAACTGAGAAATATAAGAGCTAATAAAGCCAGAATTTTTTGAAACCTATTTTCTTCCTCCTTTCCTCCCTTCTTCCCTGTTTCTCTTATTTCTTTTCTTTTCAGTCATGTTGGAATCACAATTTCTGGTGGATTAGCATAGTTTAAAAGTAGTTATAATAAGGAGTAGCACATTAGCAGAAGGAAAATCTATAATGGTGATGTAAAGTATAACTAAAAATTGGGTTGAAAATATAGAAACTAATAAGCCATATATGTGCTATAAGTGGGCCATAATTTAAATAGCAACTGTCATGTTACAGAAAATATGATTATTTCCAAACTGACCTGGTGTCTCCCTTTCTGCCATTTGAGACGCAGGTGAGATTGCCTAGTAATACCAGCTTCCCCATTCCTTGTCTAGTGTAATTTCAAAACCTTTTCCTAGATTTTTGAGAAGTCCCAGAAGACTTGTTTTGTTTTAAACTATTATAAAGACTTTTATTTAAGGGACTGTAGCTGTGGAGGGTTTGAAGGAGGGAAGAGATTGGGCTCACCTCAAATACAGTAAGGAAAAGTGAGGATTTATAGCCAAGGCTGGGACTGTTCCAACAAGATTCCTTGTGAAGGCAATGCAGGGTGGTAAGATATTACCTGGGGATGGTTGGGCCTGAAGAATTCGACCAGATGTGGAAAATGGGGATTTGATAGGATTCCTGTAAAATGTGTGGTATAAAGATGAACATGGAACCCCAAGTGGAGCAGAGTAGATATACCACATCATCTTTAAACTTTCATCTATTGATTGACACTTAGGTTGCCTCCATATCTTTGGTAGTGTAAGCCAGCTTTTTACCAGTAGAATATTAGGGTTCTATAGGTTCTTTTCATTTTGTATTGTCTCTGACCCTTTCAATGAAAATTTCCAGCGTTCTTGTTGACCTGTTTTTAGAAGAACTTGCCTCAAAGTTTTCCAGCAAACCCCTACTCCCCAGTCTCAAAGCTACTTACTCCCTCATTTTAAAGCACCTCATTTCCATGTACCAATATCTGTAACTGTTATCTATTGCTATGTAATAAACCATAACAAAATTTAATGTCTGAAACAACAAATATTTATTATCTCACTAAATATCTGAGGATCAGAACTCTAGAGCTGTTTAGCTGAATAGTTGTGGCTAAGTTTTCTCATTAGGTTGCAATCAAGAGATCAGCTGTAATTACAATAATGTGAAGGCTTGACTAGGGCTGGAAAAGTCTGTGTTAATGGTTACATATGTGACTTGTTGGCAAGAAGCTTCAGTTCCATGTTGGCTCTTAGAGGGAAGCCTTAACTCCTTACTACATGGGCCTCTCTACTTGTGAATAACTTTATGACATGGCACCCGGCTTCTTCCAGAACAAATGCTCTGAGAGAGGCAGAAAAAAGGAGAGCAAGAGAGAGCGGAAAACCACAGCCCCTTTAGACCTAATCTCTCATGTCATAGACTATCACTTCCACCTTATTCTACCCATTAGGGGTTCCTGAGTCCAGTCTATGTTCAGAAGGAGACAAGCTCTTCTTGCTCCCCCAAAGGGGACGGATATTAAAAAATTTGTGAATATTTGGAATGCCTGGGTACCTCAGTTGGTTAAGCATCCAACTCTTGATTTCGGCTCAGGTCATGATCTCAGGGTCATGAGATCAAGCCCTGTGTCACCCTCCAGGCTCACCTCCCTACTCTCTCTAAAATAAATAAATAAATCTTAAAAAATAATTTGTGAACATTTTAAAACCATCAGCCGTGTATGTAAGATATCATTATCTCTTGTTGCTTTCAAGATTTGTTTTAACATTGGTTCTCATAAGTTGGATGTTCATGAGTCTAAGTATGTTTTTCTTTTGTGTATGTTGGTATATGTCGAGTCTCTTGAATCTATATGCTGAAGTTTATTTCACTAATTTTGGAAAACTTTCAGACATCATTTCTTCAAATCTTTTTTTCTTCTTTCTTTTTTCCTTTTCATTTTTAAATTCTATTTGTCTTTTATATTCTCCCATCAGTTTCTGAGATTTTATTATTTTTTATTCAATTGTTTTTTGTTTTGGTTCAGTTATTTCTGTGGATTTATATTTAACCGCGTTGACTCTTTTGCCTTCCCAGACCTTCTTTGAGCTTACCCACTGTCCTTTGATTTATTTTTCATGGTCGCTCCTGGTTCCAAGATTGAGTTCCCAAAAGTTTGTCGAGGGGGTGGGAGGGAGAGTTGTTTTCAGACTGTAGCTGCTTTTTTTTCTGTTAAGTCAGGATGAGTCTAAAGTGAAACTCACTTCCTTCCTCACCAAAACACTCTCCCCACAAGGCATTTGATTTTAGCATATTTTTCTCAGGCAATGGGAGAACTGCAAAGAAGGTTATAGTGTAGCAACATAACATCCTCCCAATTACTGTTAAAATCCCTTCAGATTTTGGCATATTTTTAATGTTAGCTTTATTCCTAGTGGTATTTAGTTTTGTATCATCTCAGTGACTCCTCTTTTGCTTTTCCTTCCTTTTCTACTCCTCCAATGTTTCCTAATTTTTTTTTTTTTTTAGATTTGAGTCAGAACAGCTTAGCTTTTTTAAAAAAAAAAATTGTTTTAAGATTTTATTTATTTATTTGACAGAGAGAGATCACAAGTAGGCAGAGAGGCATGCAGAGAGAGAGAGGAGGAAGCAGGCTCCCACCAAGCAGAGAGCCCAACAAGGGCCTCAATCCCAGGACCCTGAGATCATGACCTGAGCCAAAGGCAGAGGCTTTAACCCACTGAGCCACCCAAGTGCCAAGCTTAGCTTTCTTGTACACTGACAAGGTTCTTTGATCCTTCTCTTTTTCATTTTGATTACATAAGTCAGACAAATAAGGTATTTTCCCAAACATGTATGGGGTCTTTCATTAAGAGGATTTCTGATGCTGTGTAAAAATTATAAAATTCACTGCATTACATCTGAAAGAAGTTTCCTCGTCAGTTTCACAGACTAAGATGCCTCCATACAGTGCCTCATGGGAAAAGTCACCTTGCAGAGACAAGGGCACAGGCCACCACCTAGGGCCATAGGAGTAATGCTGACACCCTAGTTGGACGAGAGGGCAGAGAACTGAGCTAAAGAGGATTATGCTCAAGTCTTAAACCTAATGGAATTTGCCGTGCTAGGTTTTAGATTTCCTTGGTGCTCAATACTTCTTTCTTCTTGTCCATTGAAATGGGAATGTCTATGCTATGTCTGTCCTACTATTGTATTTTGTAAGCACATAACTTGTTGATTCAGCAAATTCGTGAGTGGAGAAGAATTTTACCTCAGGATGAATCATAACCTGAGTCTCACTCCTATCTGATTTAGGTGATATTTGGATGGCATTTTGGACCAGGAATTGACACAAGGATGGGTTATGTCTTTTGCAGTTGTTGGTATAGATGAATGTATTTTGGATGCAGGAAGGACAAGAATTTTGGAGTTCGGGGGTAGAATGTTGTGGACTGAATTGAATCCCCCCAAATTAATATGTTAAAACCTTAACCCCCAACATGACTGTATTTGGAGATGGGCCTTTAAGGAGGTGATTAAGGTTAAATGAGGTTATTAGGGTAGTGCCCTAATCCAACTGGACTAATGTTTCTATGGGAAATAGAAGAAACATCAGAACTCTCTCTATCTAAATGCATATGCAGAGAAAGTGCCATTTGAGGAAAGAGCAAGAAGGGAGTTGTATACAAAGTAAGAAGAGAGCTGTCATAAGAAACCAACCCTGCTGGCACTTTGACCTTGGACTCCAGCCTCCAAAACTGTAATAAATAAATTTCTGTTGTTTAAGCCCCCCAGTCTTTGTTTTTATGATAGTCATAGCAAACTAATACAGGTTTTAATTTTCCAGGGTAAATATTTAAGAGATGGATTGCTGGGTTATCTAGAATGGATCTGTCTAATTGAATGGGAAAAAGATTATTTTCTAGACTGCCGGTAACATTTTTCATCCCCATCAGCAATATATGGGATCCCAATTTGCTTTTTATTTTCACCAGCACTTAATATTGTCAGTATTTTATGTCAGTTTATACACCATTCTGATAGGCGTATAATAATATCTCATTGTCGTTTTAATTTGCATGATACTAATGGCTAATCATGTTAAACATTTTTATCAGCTTATTTACCATTTTTATATTTTTTTGGTGAAGTTTTTGTTCATGACCTTTTCACAGTTTTTAAATTGGTTGTTTGTTTTCTTTTTTTTTTTTTTTTTTTTTTTTTTTTTTTTTTTTTTTTTTTTTTTTTTTTTTTTTTTTTTTTTTTTTTTTTTTTTTTTTTTATAGATTTTATTTATTTGACAGAGAGAAACACAGCCAGAGAGGGAACACAAGCAGGGGGAGTGAGAGAGGGAGAAGCAGGCTTCCCGCCGAGCAGGGAGCCCGATGTGGGACTCGATCCCGGGTCTCCGGGATCATGACCTGAGCCGAATGCAGTCGCCCAACCAACTGAGCCACCCAGGCGCCCCGGTTGTTTGTTTTCTTATTGTTGCATTTTGAGCACTTATTATATACACTGGATATGAGTTCTTTGTAAATATGTTCTTCCAGTCTGATGCTTATAAACGGCCATATTTATATGCGCCTATTTCTGGATTCTATATTCTGTTTGTTTGTTTGTTTGTTTTAACCTATATGTGTGTCCTTTCTCCAGTTCTACAGTGAATTGATTACTGTAGCTTTAAAGTAATGCTGGGTAATATGACTCGTTTAAATGAATTTTTCTTTTTAAAAATACATTATCCTTGCCCTTGAAGTTTTTTAACCCAATATTTTTATAATCAAATTATCTATACAAAAAAGCTCAGATTTTTATTTATATTATAAAAACTATATGGATCAATTCATGGATAGTTTATGATTCCTGTTTTAAGTCTTCTAACTCATGAACATGGAAGGTACCTTAACTTATCTCTTTTAAAAAATTATTTCAACAGTGTTTTATAATTTTCAGCATATACATCTTGTACACATTTTATTAGATTTATATCTATGCATTCTATTGTTATATTATTTTAAGTGATTTATTTTGCAACTTTCAGTTTTTCAGCTCTTGTATATTTACATAATGACCACTACTATTGTCTTTTTTTAAGGAATGGGTTTATCTATGTGTAATTGATATTTTGAAAACTGCACATATTTTATGTATATAATTTGAAGTGTTTGTATATATGTAAACACTCATGAACCCACTGTCACAAATTTCTAGTCTTAGAGGATTTTTCTTAAAAATACATACTTAACATTTAAGAAGTCAAAACATAATAACTATAGTGGTTCTTAATCACTAAAAAAAAACTCTGCATGGAGTTATTGAACATCATCAGCATTTATTTTCTCAGTCACACAATTGGTAAATAATAATTATAATAATAATTTTTTCATACTGTCATGATGATAAAATAAGTGAATAAATATAGTCTTAAAATTGGTCCTGACACATAGCAAGCCACAGAAGTAATGTTTATTGCTGTTATTTTTTTGCATATATTCTTTATATAATGAATTATCAATAGTTCTGAAGTCTATATGAGGTGGTATTGTGATTTTACATATTTTTTAGAAACAGTTGTTCACAAAACAATGCTCAAACACACTACAATTTAATGTCATTATAATGAGAAAGGAAATACCCTGATTAGATAAAAGGTTCCCCAGAAGTTCAGTTTCTTAGTTCATCAAGCAAGCTATGTGACTTATAGACACATGCACATACACAAAAATAGTCACAGAATTCTTTATACAGTTTTCACCTCATTTAGACATTCTGCAAACAAGCAGGTAAACCTCATTTAGAATCAGCAATTAGTATGTAGCAGTTTGCTTACTTAAAACCTCTTCATTGGTAGTGAAGCTAATTAATGACATCCACAGAGCTAAAAAGTAGGTTGCAGGATAGTAGGATATTCTAGAATAAGGAGATAATGCCATCCACTGTTTGTTAGAGTTAAAGAGTAAACTCGACTCAGAGTGTTACCATGTAACTTCTCAGGCATTTTGTAATGTCACACTTCAAGGTGTTAATAGTTTAGTCTTACCACCAGGTGTTTGTTTTTTTTTCTTATCAGACTTTACTGAGGTACAATTTATATAGAATGAAATGCATAGATTTTATAGATGTAACTAAGTTTTGACACATTATACACTATGTGACTCCTGCAAACAAGATATTACACATCTTTCCTTCATCTCCAGAAATACCCTGTGTTTTTTTGTTTTTGTTTTTGTTTTTTTTTTTTTGTCATCTTACTTTACCCCTATTTCCAAGCAACCACTGATCTGTTTGTGGTGGTGGTTGTTTTTTTTAATCACTATTCATTTTTACCTATTCTGGAATTACATATAAATGGCTTCATATAGTGTCTGACTTCTTATACTCGACAGTGTTTCTGAGATTTATCTATGTGTTTACATGCATTAATAGTCCATTCTGTTGTTATTGTTGTTCTGTAGTCTGTATAAATAGACCAGTTTATTCATTCACCTTTTCTATTTGGTTTATTTTCCAGTTTGCAGCTGTTTATAAATAAAGCTGCTGTGAATATTCATTTACAAGTTTTGTTTTTTAAAGATCATATTTATTTATTTGAGAGAGTGAGAGAAAGCATAAGCAGGGAGTAGAGGGAGAGTGAGAAGCAGGCTCCCCACTGAGCAGGGAACCTGATGTGGGACTCAAACCCAGACCCTAGGATCACAACCTGAGTTTGAAGGTAGACTTGTGAGTGACTGAGCCATACAGGTGCCTCCATTGACAAGTTTTTGTATATACATATATTTTTCTTTCTCTTGGACAAGTATGTAGGGATAGGACTACTGGGTCATATATAATAAGTATATGTTTAAATTTATAACAAAGAAATTCTCAAAGTGATTGTTACCTTCTCACAAACAATAAGATAATTTCTCCTAGTCTGTGGCTTTCTTTTACATTCTTGTACTGGTATCTTTTGAAAAGCAGAAATTTTTAAATTTAAGAATATCCAATTTATCAGTATTTCTTTATTTATGCTTAGTGCATTTTGTCTAACTTAAGGTTGTGAAGGTGGTTTCTCGTATTTTCATCTAGGTGTTTAGGTGATTTCACTTTTATATTTAGGTTTATATTCTGTTTAAATATAATTTTTCAGTTTTGTGTTTTCTTATGTTTACCCAGCCATTTTATTTGTTTGTTTGTTTGTTTGTTTATTTATTTATTTATTTTCAAGATTTTATTTATTTATTTGACAGAGAAAAACACAGCTAGAGAGGGAACACGAGCAGGGGGAGTGAGAGAGGGAGAAGCAGGCTTCCCGCTGAGCAGGGAGCCCGATGCAGGGCTCAGTCCTGGGACTCCAGGACCATGATCTAGCCAAAGGCAGATGCTTAACAACTGAACCATCCTGGCACCCCCACCCAGCCATTTTAGCACTAATTTTTGAAAGGAATCTTCTTTCCCCCTACATTGACATCTTTGTCCAAAATGAATAAACGTTTCTGTGTCCAACTATTTTTAGATTCGTTAATGTTCTTTTTATGTGGATATCTATTCTTACCTTCACATGACATGTTTTGACTATTATAAATTTTAAATTGTTAAAATTAGGTATGTAAGTCCAACTCTATTCCTTTTCAAAATTATTTTGGCTTTTTAAGTAATGTTTATTTGCATATAACTTTAGAGTCTTGTTAATTTCTTCAAAAATGCTGAAATTTTAGTAGGGATTAAATTAAATCAATGTGTGAATTTTCATAAGAATTAATACAATTAAAACTATTTAATTAATACAATTAAAACAGCCACAATTGAAATTGCACAATTTCATGAATATTGTATCTTTCCAATGAGTCAGAACCTCTTTAATTTTTCTTATCAATGTTTTATAATTTTCAGTTGTTCATGTTTTTCACTGTTCTAATGCTACATAATATATCACTTCAATGTTTAAAATTTAAAAGCAGCGTTTATTTTGTTCATGAACATGCATTTGAGCAAAGCTTAGAGGGGACAGTTTATCAATATTCTACTCAATATGAGTTATGGTATCTCAAAGCCAGGAGGGTGGAATCATTTGAAGGCTCATCACTCTAGATCTTACAGTTGTACCCATAGTCACCTTGACGTCATCTGTGGCTGTGGGCCAGAATCCTGCACATGTCCTGTCTGTATACTATGGGATTCTTCAGTAACTTGTGGCTGGGTTTCAAAAGAGAGCTAGGTCAAAGGTTAATCCTTTTTATGACCTAACTTTGAAAAGTCATATAGCATCATTTTTATCATATTTTATTAGAGCAATTCCAACTCACTGCCTGTAGGAAGGAAGCACAAATCTCTTAGTGGAAGGAGTGGTCAAAATCACAGTGTAAGAAGCGCTTATAGTATCAGATGTATTATTGCATTCATTTAGGAAAATAAAATCTACTTTATTGGTGTGGAGGTCTTTCACATATTTTGTAAGTGCTTAAAGACTTAATAAAGAATTATTTATCTTGTAAATAATAATTATACTTTTGTTTTAGTGCTTAGTAATACAATTATATTTTTGTACCTTTTTTTTTAAGATTTTATTTATTTGTCAGAGAGGGAAGGAGAGAGAGAGAGAGAGAGAGAGAGAGAGAGAGAGAGAGAGAGAACACGCACATATACAGGGGGAACAGCAGGCAATGGGAGAGGCAGACTCGCTGCTGAGCAAGGAGCACATGCAGGATTCCATCCCATGTCCCCAGGATCATGACCTGAGCTGAAGGCAGACGCTTAATGACTCAGGTCATGATCCTGGGCTAATGGGATGGAATCCTGCACTGTGCCCCTTGCTCAGCAGCGAGTCTGCTTCTGTCTCTCTCCTTGGTGAAGCTGGGGCTACTATTTGCCCTACATATGCTGGGCTCTAGCCACTCATTTAAATTGTTAGTTGCTTATTTTGAAAATGAAAATGGAAAACTTTTTTGATATCTCCCAGAGAGCTTATATAATCTTGCTCATTTGCATAGGTTTTATATGCTACAAATAGAAAATTTCATGTTTAAAAATGTTAGGAAAAATCTTGATTGCTATGTAAAGATATTAAGTACATCTGGTTAATTGAATGGTTTGATTTAGGTTAAATATAGTAAGAAAAAGACATAGGTTTGTTTTTGATTCTGTAGGTTTTGGTGACTATGGATTATGAGAATAACTATTTTAATAATTATGGCATATTTCTAGCTGTTAAAACTTCTACTCCAGTCTATTTCAAAACAGCAGTCTTGTGCAATCCAGTGTATCTCTCCATTTCCCATTTTGCTTTGGACAATAGATATTAGCAGAAAGGAGCGATGATCTCACTGTTAACCTGGTATCTGCTGCAGCCTTCAGTCTAATAGATGTCTAAGGTGAATCCTTCTGTGAGGCGTAAGTGATTTTTTGCTAGGCTCACTGTGGGGAACTTTGCACTCCAGTGTCAGCACAGGCAGTGCACAATTCTAAATTTCAGGGACAGATTTACATTCTTGCTTCCATCTTTATGCACTTGTGTCTCTTACCATTTCTCTGCCCTTAATAGGACAATTTTGAGTTGGTTACCTTCTAGGTGATCCACCCAGCATTGCTATCATCCACATTGTTAAGTGCCTTGCAGGAAATTAATGTATGCTTGTCAAGCAAATGGTATAAATTTAGTCTACTGTAATGATGCTTCTTTTTTCTATTGCAGAACACTTTGGTCTGCTGTCTTCTTTTATATATTTGAGATAGGAAGAAAGTACCACATTTATATTTAAGGGGCCCTAATGTCTGAGTGATTTTCTTGGAGTCTCCCACCTTTCACTTGGTGGGGAATAATCCTCTTCATGTAGGAGAAGGCAAATACCAGCATACTCTTTTTGGGTTGATACCTTGCTGCTATGAATTCCCTCATTTACTTTGTAAATTTTAAGTTATATTTTTATGTAAGTTGAAGGTAGATTATAGATGGTGGTTACAGGGTGCAGGACTGTTTAAGTCATTAAAAAAAAAACTTGGTGAAAGTGTCTTGTCATTCTCTTTAGAATATGTACATAGCTTGTACTTTCTACCCTTAGTGTTTGTTCTTTGCAGAAATATTGTGATGACATAAAATGTTCCACTCAGAATTTTTTTACTTAGTTTATAGGATAAAGTCTGCTCACAAGAGACTGAAAATGATTTCCCTACACCTGTCATTTACTTTTTTTATTCATGGAAATTTGTATCCCCTTCTACATTTAACCTGTTTTTTTTTTAATGTTATGTAGTGGTTTGTTTATTATTCTTACTTATATTACCGTGTATCAGGATATTTCTTCAATATTAATAAAATTAAATTCGAAATGTTGATCAAAGTTTAACACCATACCTCTAAACGTTTCATGAGTGAACCTTAACACAGTGGTCAGAAACAACAGAGCATGTTGTACTGACTAGACCATAGGAACCAGCAGAAACAATAGTTGAATGGTTATAACTATAGACCTAGCTTGGTCACATTCTCGTTTCTGATCTCTAGGTCATCAAATAAGCACTCAGTTTCTTCCTTAATAAAGTGACCCTTGGAGTCACTGCCAGTTTTTAATAGCACGATTTGAAGTTTTTCAAGAATTACTTTACTTTTGTAAGAAAATAAAATTTTCCAGTGTTTAAAAAAAAAAGAATCTTAGTTCTCAGTAGTATAAGCTTCACTGAGACTAGCCTGGGCTGTGAATTTTTTTTAAAAAACTGTTTCAAAAAAATCCAAAACTATTTCATATGCATTATTTATTCATAGGACCAGCTCAGTTCCTGAGAACATAGTGGGTCCACAATACTTGCTTATTAAATGAAAGAGTGAATAGATAGATGTATTTCATTAGTGATTAAATTCTGGGATCTTCCCAGTTTTCTATTATAGGTTATTAGTAATTTCCTTTAAATAAGTAAATAAATTTATGAATAAATCACTGATATATTTTCACAGATTCAATTATTAAGTAAACAATACCAAATTTACTCCCCACCAAATACATACATATATATATATATACATACATATATATGATACATATATATACAATACATACATATATATATGATGTATATACAAATACATAATATATATGATATTTAGAATAATGTATTTGGTTTTTATATTAATACATACCAACTGAAGAGTATGTGTGGGTTGTATGTAAGTGCATTAGCGAGTATATATATGAAGGAATGTTAATTTTAATCCACTACCCTTGAAAGTATTTTTTAAGTATGCTCTTTTTATTTAACAGAAGATGACTTTAAGAATCTTTTATCAAGTGAAAATAGATCGTGCCATTTGTGTTTTGTTCTCCTTTGGGTGCTTCTAAACCACTCCCATTTACCATCACTTTGCTAGGTTGTGTAGCTTCTGTTACTGCTTCCTGACACCTGAAGGATTATTTCTAGAAATCAGGTTCCAGTAGAGAAATGGATATATGATATTTCAAAAAAGAAGTCCTTCGTGCCTACGCAATTCAGTACTATCTTAGGATTTATAACAACTTTGTGGAGAAAAACCAATAAGTTTAACTTGATTCTAATAATAAACATTCTATTTTGATGAAGAAAATTCCACCTATTTTATGTTCCAAAAGGCTAGCATTAGACAAGCTGTTTACTTCAAGGTATATAAAGGAGTAATTCTAAGCATTAAAGTCAGAAACAAATGTATTGATCTTGAAAGTTGGCCTAAGGCATCTCCTAAAAACTATCATAAATCCAATTTGTGTTTATTTTTATAGTTCATCTCAGCAGAATTTTTCTAAAAAAACAAAATAAAATGTGATTGATGTTCAGTCCAGTTGTCAACTCCTGAGCTCTGGGTTAGAATGCCTCTAACCTTGGGAGGTGAACTATTGTTCATACTTGTGTGAGTCCATAGAATTTGTAACTCTTTCCTCTACTTTCCCCAAGACTGTTAATCTCATCTCACGATGTAGAACCTCGCTTAGTGAATGAGTAAGGTTGATAATGTAAACCCTTTATATGTCTTGGTTTTGAAGATTCCAGGTTTTCCATTCTCTAGTAAAGTCCGCTCTTGAAAGATTCCACTTAAGGCTACTAAACCTTGTTATTAACAACTCTTATTGAATACTGTTTCTTTATTGGTCCTTAGGATTTTGCTGTCTTAGGTACTTTATCTTTCATGTCTTATTTTATTATTATAGGAGGCACTTCAGTAGACATTAACTCCATACCTGATAAAAAAATTTTTTAAATCACTCCATCTCCCTTCCTACAGCCTCAGACATTATTCATTACAGTATCTTTAAACAGTCCTCCCATACCAGACACAGATGACTTTTTGATTTAAAGACTGATCCTGGGGGTAGAATTATGTTTTCATATCTGAAAACATAGCATCTGGGAATTTCATGTTGTTTTAGGTTAATATTCCTTCCCAAGAGATAATATGGACTGTCACCAAAATGATTATTTAAAGGTAAAAGAGATGTGAATGCTGTGCCTATTTTGAAAAGAAGGTGTGGTAAAGATTTATTTATTCTCCTAGATACATAAAAATATTAAAAAACAAAATAATGAAATATTTTATTGAACTTGTATAAGGACAAATTGGCAGTAGAATGGAAGAGTCCTGAGATGGAACCTGGTATGTATAGGAAATTAATTTGTGACAGAGCTAAGTTTAGGTAATTAATACAAAATAAAGGAAGACTTGTACATTAATTGGAAATAGAGTAGGGTTTTTAAATAAATGACATTAAGAAAATTGGAAAAATATTTGGAATCATACCTCATGCAAACGGTATATTTCAAGTAAATTGCAAGTAAATAAAAACACAAATGTAAAGAAACAAACAGTAATATAGATGAATACTTATTTAATCTGTGGATAATGTGTTATTAAAATATGTATTCATTTGTTTCTATCTCAAGGGGGAAAAGATAGGTAGTTGTAATCACATAAATGTATAAAGTTGTATGCTTCGAAAGTTGACGTTTTTTAATATATAAAGTTCATATAAATCAATAAAACAAAACTATTTAAGGACCAATACAGACACTGTAAAGATAATGAATAGAAAAATTACAAAAATGGAAATACATAGTACCAATAAATATATTAAAATTTGCTACAAACGTAGTAAAAAATTAAAATAAACAACAGGAAATAAAAGCAAAAGTAAAATTCTAAAATTAGGGGCGTCTGGGTGGCTCAGTGGGTTAAAGCCTCTGCCTTTGGCTCAGGTCATGATCTCAGGGTCCTGGGATCCAGGCCCGCATCAGGCTTTCTGCTCAGCAGGGAGATTGCTTCCTCCCCTCTCTCTGCCTGCCTCTCTGCCTACTTGTGATCTCTCTCTGTCAAATAAGTAAATAAAAAAAAATCTTAAAAAAAAAGATTCTAAAATTCTTTTAAATTAAAAAGTATATTTAAAAATGCAATAATTCTAATGAAGTCATGGTGAGATAGTTTTGTGTATACTACAAATGGAAGTTTAAATTAGAACACTCAAAGTCAATTTGAAAAAAAAATTGGAAATATACATCAATATTTTAAGTACACCCATTGTTTTTAACTACTGATTCTTTTCTAAGGCTTGAGCCTAAAGAAATGTGTGGGGGAATATATCCATTATAACAATATTTATAATGATAAAATTGCAGAAATAATTTGCATATTCAGTACTTGAGTGATGGCCAAAGTGTGGTGTTATGAAATAATAATATGTGGGTTTTAATTAAACATATTTATGAAGAATATCTTACTGATATAGAAAATATTCATGCTATAATGTTATATCAAGAGAAGGATATAGCATGCTGTTTTGAATATCTGTAAAGATATTTTTGCACATATTTCAATTAGGTAAACCCACAGAAGTAGAATTATTGTGTATTCATATTTTAATGCTTTTCATGCATACTGCCCAATCTCTGTCCAGAAAGATTATGGTGAACTGAACTCTTATTAAACAGTATGAGTGAGTGTCCTTTCATATACATGCCTGTATGTCAAGGTATTAGGTCTTTTTCATGTTTGCCAGTGCTTTCATGAAAAGCAGAGCCTTATTATTTTTAATTAAATTTAAATCAAAGTTTTCATATTTCATAAATCTTTTTGTGCATATATAGGTGGTGTCTCTGGGATTTATAGATTTTTGGGGGGGATTTATACATTTTGCATGTGTTTTATTTTTTCCTGATTGGTAAGAATAATACATACTATTGAGAACATGCCTGGTCTCAAGTTAGTCTATAATTTCATGTGACTCAAAGTTTAATAATGGAACTTGAATTAATCCCTATTGATCCAGCATGTTTTTGAAATTACTTTATTTGCAAGGCACTCTTCAAGATACTCTTTGGGTCATGCATCTGAATGTGGTGTAGTTCTTCACCCAAACTGGCTGTAATATAAACTGAGAAATAGATGCAAACACAAAGTACCAAGTTTGTACAGAGTCACACTATTAATACTTGCTTTGAATATGAAGGATGGTTAATCAATTTATTCTTACGCTGGGCCTTAAAGTAATAAAGGTTGTTCCAGACTGAAGAGAACATGCATGAGAGGAAGAACAAGATGAGGCCAAGAAATATGTGTCCTGGAGAAACCTCCTTTTCATCCCCCTAGTCCATAAGGTTGTGTTCACCTTGCGAAGTCTTCACTATATTGGTTATGGGCGCTTAGGTGTCAAGATTCAGATACTCCATAATATCAGTGTGCTTAGAAATAATTGTATTCAAGGAAGCTAACTTATTATCTAAGCTCAGAAAAACCTACTTAAAAAATCAGAATTTCAATTTGTTCATTTATGAGTTGTAAAAGCAAATTAGAGACTAGTGTTGCTTAAACCAGTGCATTCACTAATAGTAAGCATGCTACATCAAATGGCTTGAATACTTTTAGAATGAATGGAATCAGAACAAGAACATTAGTCTTGAGATTCAGTGGTTAATAACACTATACTACAGTAGGTATGTTTCTATAAGTGAAGACCAGTGTTTACTTCTGTGCAAAGCTTTTGGGCAGTAGTTCATATCCAGGCCCTGGTAGAAGCTAAGTGCCTTTATATAGAACATCAGTGAAACCCACACACTGACTAGCCCATAAGTGAACTGGATATTACTTTATATACCAAGCCACAAGTTTCAGCAAGCAAAGAGGTATTTTATCATTAAATTGGGGTATATAATATGTAGGCAGATTCTGAGGGGTCAAGTAAGATTCAAAAGATGGTAACTGATATTCCCTATGAACCTCTTCATCATCGCTTGCTGATTTCCCTTAATCCTTATTTCCTAATTAGGAAACTATATTTTCAAAGTCTGTTGGCAGGATTGGAAACCAGACATGGCAGATAAGTACTGTTGGGAAATAACTCTTCATGACATTTTTGTATTTTGGATCAGGTTTTGTTCTGGACTTTCTTTACAAAAATGTTTGTAGAGAAATAACCTTGGAAAATAGAGATTCTCCCTCTAGGACAGAGAAAGATTTGATTCATAATGGTGATAATGAAGATCATACCTTCCTAAAATGCAAAGATGAAGATTTCCTAGCAATTCCTTAAAACACTAGGATTTGGGCACCTGGGTGGCTCAGTGGGTTAAAGCCTCTGCCTTCGGCTCAGGTCATGATCTCAGGGTCCTGGGATCGAGGCCTGAGTCCAGGCTCTCTGCTCAGCAGGGAGCCTGTTTCCTCCACTCTCTCTGCTTGCCTCTTTGTCTACTTGTGATCTCTCTGTCAAATAAACAAATAAAAATCTTAAAAAAAAAAAAAAAAGGATTTCCTAGATTTGGAGTTCCTTCACCATGGCACAGATTTACTATGAGTGCAGCTTTCAATAAGGTCACTCATGTTACCCCTGTTGTATTTGGAGGGCAAAGGAAACCAATATGAACATAAAGCTCATGTTGCTTGCAGTGATGTGAGTAAAGAAATCCTTGCCTCTCACTAAGTTTTGTCTTCTGTTATCATGAAAGTTACTATGAAACATGTCTTCTTTTAGTTTAGAAGTAGGGTAAAATCTCAGGTTCCTCAAAAGTCCTTATGAAGGTGGAGGGCTAAGTCTAAGAGAGTACTGTAGTTTCCATCACTGATGGCTGGAAGTTTTGTTACTTGGTTTTGTTCATGTCTGGGAAGCACAGTTACAGTGAAACCATTAATGAGTCTACAGATCATAATCATCAGAGAAAATTATAGAGGGATAAAAGGCTAAATTTTGTGTTTCTCGAGTTTAAAATATCAGCAAAGTGTCTAGCTGTAAATTTTGGAAAACAGTTGGGAAACTCTAGATAGAAGTGTGGAATACCTGAGTGAATTTAAGAATCATCTGCATAAAAAAGTAGATAAAACCTAATAGAGTATATGCATTCCTAAAATTATTTTATAATCTTCTTCTTCCAGAATATGCTTGGTTATAACATGTATCTTCAACCAAGGTAGGCATTTTAATAGATAGCTTTGTGATTTAATATTTCCACAATTATATTTTTTCTTATAGAATTAGTGTTTGCATGGTAGCCAATGGATAATCAATTGCCAAAACCTCTCAATTCTATCTTATCATGATCTCTCAAATCTGTCTTTTTTGATTGATTTGTATTGCTGTACTGTATAATTAATCCTTTACTGATTCTGATTTAGATAATTAAAAGAAACTCTAATGACTTTCTTGTTTTTGATCTCAACTCTGATCTCCTCTATGAACTCAAGATACTCCATTCTATACAAAATTAATACTGTTAAATTCAGCTGTGGCCATGTCATTTTTGTTTTTATAAACCTTTGAAATTTTTTCACTGCCTACTTCATAGATCCTAGTTTAACTAGATCAACAGGGTCCTCCAAAAATGTGGTCCCTGTCTTTGATTTCTGTCAAGATTTCTTATCTCATTTTATTGTACATTGTTAGTCTTTGAGAAACTTAGACTATATGAGAATTTTTCTTATGCATTCTGGTTTATGATGCTAATCTAATTTTTGTTTTTTGTTATTGACTCTTTGCTATTCATTATAATTTCTGGTCATTCCCTCACATTTTGGAATTCTAGAAATTAAATAACTATTATTTATAACTTTATTATTATTTATATTATATATTATATTTATATAGTATTATTTATAACTTTATTAAACTTTAAGGGCCTATTAAACTTCAAAGGCCTATTATCGTGTCTTGCATATAATAAAATTTACATAATGGATAAACAAATTTTATTATACAATAATTGTTACATATAAACATTAAGAGTTACCAAACTGGGTCTTATTAATTAACCAATTGAATATGCCAGTCTTGATGTTTACATATCTTAATATATAGGTTTCTCCATATATCTAAATATTTGTTTATACATTTTTACTAGAAATCTCTGGATATACTCTAACTGTAAGGGGTCAACATCATTAATTATCTAGGAGTCAATATTTTATTTTTTATATTTTATTTATTTTACTTTTTTTTTTTTAAGATTTTATTTATTTATTTGACAGAGAGAAACACAGCCAGAGAGGGAACATAGGCAGAGGGAGTGAGAGAGGGAGAAACAGGCTTCCCACCGAGCAGGGAGCCTGATGTGGGGCTCGATCCCTGGTCTCCAGGATCATGACCTGAGCTGAAGGCAGTCGCTTAACCAACTGAGCCACCCAGGCGCCCCTAGGGGTCAATATTTTATTGCCTAAAAACATATGAAAGTAATGGAGAAGTGGTTTAAGTTTTATTCTGAAATAAATTAACGAGAAAAATATAGGTGTAAAAATAACACCAACTTATGTTTAAGTAGATGGGAATAAGACATGATTAGAAAATGCAGGAAATCATGCATGATTTCGATACGTGAAAATCTAGACAAACCTTAAAGATTTTCAGAATATTTCTACGTACTGTTTCTGAAGTGGTGCCACACAGTTAATTTACAGAGATAAATGGATGAGACTGTTTAAAGTATATGTAATAGAGTACTGTTATTTCCTCACACTTTTAGCAATAAAGCAGTTCACATAGGTGGTCTCTACTTATGCTTTTAAGTCTCAAAATAATTTCGTGAATCTTAAGAGGAAGCCTGATTAGATACTGAGCACAGTGGAAAAATAATGAAGATTCTTCTAGTGTTAAAAGTGAATATTCAGCAGTTTGGGAAAACATTAGAGTTCTCAATTATACTGGAGAAGGGCTTAATTATAACAACTACAGTATTTTCTATGGAACATTATCACATATTTAAATGGAACTACTTATTGTTGCTCTTTCCTTTAGGTCAACAGATTCATTATTGGGAAAAGTAGATTTTGTCAAGTTATTTACAACAACAGATTATAAACATTGTTCTGTTTTACTTGAGATGCATATGATCTGGTATATATAAATATCTGATATGGTCTTCAATCAGTGTGAGTAATTCTTTATTAAAAAATTTCCTAGCACATAAATTCTGGTTATGTTATGTTAAAATATGATGGTAACATAAAATTAAAAAAAAAATTAAAAATCTGGGTGTCTGGGTGGCTCAGTGGGTTGAAGCCTCTGCCTTCGGCTCGGGTCATGATCTTGGGGTCCTGGGATCGAGGCCCACATCAGGCTCTGTGCTCAGCGGGGAGCCTGCTTCCTCCTCTCTCTGCCTACTTGTGATCTCTCTCTGTCAAATAAATAAAATCTTTTTAAAAAAAACTTTTAGGGCACCTGGGTGGCTCAGTTGGTTAAGCGACTGTCTTCAGCTCAGGTCATGATCCTGGAGACCTGGGATCGAGCCCCGCATTGGCCTCCCTGCTGGGCGGGAAGCCTGCTTCTCCCTCTCTAACTCCCCTGCTTGTGTTCCCTCTCTCGCTGTGTTTCTCTCTGTCAAATAAATAAAAATAAAATCTTAAAAAAAAAAAACTTTTAAAAATCTGATGATAAATATTTACTCTCTGTGGATTAAAAAACGATGCCATCCTTCTGGATTAGGACTTTGTATTTTTGGCATTATCATTAAACTGATCAATGAGAAAATGTTATTTATTGGATCACTATTGGATTTCAGGTTCTTTAAATAAATAATATATAATCTTTAATAAAGCCATACAAAGCAATGGTTAATGTCCTCTTTTTATAGATATAGACACTGTCTCAAAGGTGATATAAGTCATTTAAGATCATATAATTAAGTGTACTAATGAGACTTTGAACTGATATCAGGCTGTTTGATTTGCTTTTAAGCTTGAATACAGATAGTGTATAGTGATCCATGTAATGTTGCTGTTTGTGAAGAGAGAGGCTCTCTTAGCAGTAGGTGAATTTGAAGGCTTTGAAATTTTTTGCAGGTATGGGTTCATATACATTTCAAGCCAGGTATATATTCAGGGTTATCCACTAGGATATACCTGTGGCCATTCACGTTGACACATAAAAGATAGCCTTAGGGGCTCCTGGGTGGCTCAGTTGGTTAAGCGACTGCCTTCGGCTCAGGTCATGATCCCGGAGACCCGGGATTGAGTCCCACATGGGGCTCCCTGCTCGACGGGAAGCCTGCTTCTCCCTCTTTCACTCCCCCTGCTTGTGTTCCCTCTCTGGCTGTGTTTCTCTCTGTCTAATAAAATCTTTAAAAAAAAAAGATAGCCTTAATACAAGGACAAATATAAATTCCTTTTCTTTTAAAGATTTTATTTATTTGACAGAGAGCACAAGGAAGGGAAGCCGCAGGCAGAGGGAGAGGGAGGAGTTTTTTTCCCCCTGCTGAGCAAAGAGCCTCAATTGAGCAGAGGACTCAATTCCAGGACCCCGCGGCAGAGGATCATGACCTGAGCTGATGGCAGACACAACTGACTGAGGCACCCATGTGTCCCAACAAATACAAATTCTTGAAAACTACTGAAGTCATTGCCTTGAGAGAGTATAAATTTTAATAGAATAAATAAGAGGGGAAAAAAGGTAATAAATAGAAAAGAGAGATAATAAATAGGTAATAAAAATAGACACCAAGTAGGGGGTGAGATTATTTGTGTTTGAACTAATTTACCATAAGGTATAAATGACTGTTATAGTAAGATTGATTAAAATATTCCAAGAGAAATTTGTCTTTTAAAATTATTCACTTGGTTAATCTAAATCAGTGCTCTGAAATGTTGGATTTACAGAAATCTTGCTTTCTCATCTCTTTCATCAGAATAATGTTCTCTAACATGACTTGTATCTTTTTTGATAATACATATTTAATTAATATTCTATTATCTGGAGTATATATTTAATAATCAAAATTTAATTAACCATTTGGCTTCTGAATTTAAGTGCTTGTTGATGCAAAACTTCAGTCACTTTTTTTTTTTTAAATTACATGCAAACCTTTTAGAGATGGTTATTTGTTTATTTGTTTGATACAGAGAGAGACAATGAGAGAGGGAGGGAGAAGCAGGCTTCCTGCTGAGCGGGGAGTCTAGTGCCTGGCTGGATCCTAGGACTCTGGGATCATGATCTCAGCTGAAGGCAGATGCTTACTGACTGAGCCACGCAGGCACCCCTAGAAATGTTTTTATATACTTGAAAATAGTTGTATTTCTCAGATTCTACTTAAAAGTTTTTAAACATATATATTAAAATCTATCTTGTGTTATAAAAAAATTAATAACTTCAATGATTTTCAGCAGAATTTTAATCATTCCATTAAAAGATTTAAACAGAGCTATTTGAAATAGAGATGAATCCATTTTAGAAATTAATTATTATTAAATTAATTATAAACATGTTTTGTTCCTACAGTATAATAGCTCAAAGCATAGTGTTTTGTGGTATCTTTGCCATCAAAAGACCTCTTAAAACCCACTTGTAGACTGAGAATTTATTATTGTAGATCATGAGGAATACATTTTCCAAAGGGAGCTGATATTTCCTATTCATTGTATCTGGTGAGGGAAGAGATTCTTAGTAAATTGGATATGTCAGTGCAAGGATATTTGGCTTGTACAGTGCAAGGATTATATCTATAATATTGTTGAGATATATATCTGGCTTTTTCATGTACAAGAATACTTGCAATTAGTACATTGACTTTTTCAAAGGTGTTTTATAATCATGCAAACACATTTAAGCTTATTTTTCGTGAATGTGTTCTTGTCTTTCAGACTGTCTATTGTTGGTCAGCATGCAGTCTTGACCTTCAAAGCAGGTACTAAGGACAACCAACATTGATGTTTCAGTAATGATTTAGATCAGGTAAGAAATTTTCTTTTGGTGTCATTTCTGTTTCACAGTAAATTCTGTTGCATACTAGTCATTTCAAAACTGGCATTTAAAATACTTTTCTAGCTCTCGAGTTTATTTTAGTACTCCATTGGTCTGGTAACATGTTATGATCTCATTTCTCTTCACTGGAAAAACAACTTCACTTTTTAGCATTCACATGTCTTTTAAAAGCAAAACTGAATTTTCCTTTAAAACAACACAAAAATTATTGAAAATAGCAGCAATTAGAGTGGTAACAATCTCATGTCATTAAGATGGGAGAGAGACCAAACTGAGATTTATGAAAATACTTCTGTATTAAAATTTAAATTATGTGTTTGTGAAGCACTGGTTTATTAAACATCCATGATGGACATGAAATTGATGTAAAATAGAAAAAAATGAGAAAAGGTCCATGTTTTCATATGGTTTTTAGGAGAGTTTTTTAGAATGAACAAAGCCTGTGCAGACATAACTAATGCACAAGACTGAATGTGAATATTTCCAAAAATTAGATACACAAAACAGGCCATGAGAGTTTAGGGGGTAAAGAAAGGTCTTTTTGCTGACTTATCTAAGTAAGAATTTGCAGTTTCATTAAACACGCTCCCACCTTATGATCCATGTATTCCACCACTCCACAGCCTCACCAATGTATGTTGTTTCCTGAGTTGTTAATCTTAGCCATTCTGACTGGTGCAAGGTGGTATCTCATTATGGTTTTGATTTGTTGTATTTATTCTGATTCAGCCATCATTGCCATAGCTTCTCAGCAGAGAAACAGGTAATTATTCAGTAATTAATGATAATAGTGTACTTTTAATATTTTATGGTTGGTAGAGAATCATATTGAAAATGGATTATTTATATGTTGTTCTGATTTATTATAATTATATTGTGTATTATATATTTGTAGTTTTCCTTGGTGTCAACTATGATATAATATGGGGCTAATAACTCATTAACATGATTTTCTTCATAAGTTCGATACACTTCTTATAACATTCTTTATGTAATATCAGATAGCGTCATAAGAGTCATGTAAATAATATACCTACCATCAAAAAAAAAAAAAAAACTGGCAGGGGCGCCTGGGTGGTTCAGTTGGTTAAGTGACTGCCTTTGGCTCAGGTCATGATCCTGGAGACCTGGGATCGAACCCCACATCGGGCTCCCTGCTCAGCGGGAAGCCTGCTTCTCCCTCTCTCACTCCCCCTGCTTGTGTTCCCTCTCTAGCTGTGTTTCTCTCTGTCAAATAAATAAATAAAATCTTAGAAAAAAAAAAAAAAAACTGGCAGTGAAACCTAAATAGTAATTTGTGAAAGAAAACTTTGTTGTGTATGTAGTTTGATATATTTTTCAAAATAATGTAAAAGATTAAAAATTTAATACAGAATGGCAAAAATTACGGAAGACATTAAAGACAAATAAAAAAATTAAATGCATTTCTGAATAATGACTCCATTGGTAAAAAAATAAGAACTGGAATAAACATTGAGCACAGAGAACTCAAGGACTGATAAATGACTTTTCTGATCAGATACAAAAAATATTTCCAAACCAGCTTTTTATAGAGGCTTTTTATTTTAAAAACATTAACAAGAAAAATCTCAGGTTTGGGAATGATCTGAAGGTACAGAGAAATATTCTCAGTAAACCCGCAGATTCTCAGTATATGACTAATTAATTTGGTGGCCAATCTTATTTTAAAATAGTTTTTAATTGTTATAGGATTAAAAAAGGAGGGGGTAGGCTTCTACACCATGGGAGCCCTAACTGACTTTAGACAGGAAGTTAATCTCGTAACCTGAGATGATTAACCTTACATGCTTGTAAGCTCAGCACATGTGATTAATACTAAAAGAATTAATGATATATGTTGATGTAAATTTCTAAAGGATAAGGACACAGTGTTGTAAGGATGAAATTGTTAATCTCAAATTTACTTAATCTTAAAATAATTATTAGAAGAGAAATCTGTAGGCATATCTTTTCTTCCCTTCTTTATTATTTTCATTAATATGAAAAGCTTATTAAATAAAGAGCTCATATTAAATTATATCTCCTGTTCCTTACCTTCCAGGAGATGGCACTACTGCACTTTGTTTTATAGTCCATATAACAAATCTATAAGCCAAAGGTTATTCTAGCAGTACATTATTTAATATTAAGTGAATTAAACATTCTGTTTGGTCCACTGTATTATCTTCAATTATTTGTATTGCACATTGAGTTTATTAGTTATTTCTCTAGATCTATAATGAAAGTATGAAGTGTTCCACCTCAAGGTTATTATATGTAATTTTAATGAATGATGTAGTTCATTTAGCAATTACATTTAAGAAATAATCTAACTTTATAAAGTAGAACATAGAAGTACTTATTCATCAAAATGTTATTGGTTGCATGTTTAATAGATAATAATAAACTACAACAGTGCTAGTGAAGATCAAATTCAACATGATTTAGATTTGCGATAATGTTAAAGGTACGTGGAACTTCATCCACTATTATGTAATTTTTGTAGTCTTTGTAGACATATATTTTCATATAAAGAATATGGCTCACATTAATAATGTATGAAGTGAATCCTTTTTGTAATTCAGTGCTTAAAACCTCTTTTGATATTTTAGCTTTTATTTATTACATTCTACTGTATTCTGATATGACCATATATAGGGCATTTGCTTTTTAAACATCATGGAAGAAATTGGAAACTTACTTTTTAGTATAGCCCAGAGAAATACTCATTTAGCATGAAGTCTAGGTAGAGGTCATATGATTGTAAAGTAAAAGTTTTGAACTTAAGGAGCTCAAAGTCTTATATGTGATGTGTATAAACATATTAATTTGTTAAATTTTCTGTAATGCTGATGCCTGAGCAGATAGGAGCTTGTTTGTTGCTTTCTAAGAATTTGAAATGTATCTACAGAAATCTTTAGGAGTCTTCAATATAGTACTTATGGTAATCAGGAAGAATAACCATTAAAACATACATCAAGAACCTTCTCCATCAAAAAGAAAAAAAAAAAGAAAAGAAAAAAGAAAAAAAAAAAGAAAAAGAACTAAAGTCCCTGCTGTCCGAAAATGAGACTCTGCCAGATCGCAATTCTGACTATTAATCACAAGGAAATTCCTTCCCAGTTCAGCTCTCTCCAGTCTTCTTGTCTCATCTAAGGGAGATAAAAAGAAAAATACAGTTAGTAAGAGGGGTCAGGTTTTCAAGAATATAAATCAGGAATGCTAGGGCTATAGAAGGGAACAAAGGCTGGGAAAAATAAAAGCAGTATATTTGGACACTTCTGAAGGTCAGATCTGAAGATAGAGGCCCAGTGAAAGACTGAGGTTTAATGTAGGTGAGTATTGAATGCTTTTCTTCCCCCACAACCTATGACCACACCAACAGACTTCTAACATGGATTGCAGATGGAAGAGCCTCAAGATGCATACTCTTTCTGAGGAGAGCACAAAGGGAAGCCTGATGTCAATCAACAGCAGAGACAAGAATGAAGGCACAACAGGAATTTGAAGCCTCTGGAACTTAATGCTAAAATAAACATTAAACATAGTCCACCTTCTACCTGGGTTAATGTAAATTGTCACATTAAAAGAATTGTAACTATGTGAAGTGATAAATGTATTATTAACTTGATTGTGGTGATCATTTCAGTGTGTGTGTATGTGTGTGTGTGTTTGTGTGCGTGTGCACGTGTGTGTGTGCATAATCATACTGTACACTTTAAACAGTTTTAGAAAAAAAATTTTTTACCTATGTCCCTGTTACCCATACAGCACGTTCATCTTTCAGCAAAAAAATAAATTCTGCCTCAAAACAGGACACACATAAGCACACAAAACCAACAAGAAAAATGAAACAAAACCACCCTAAAGATTCAAAGCAGTTGTGAGAACCAGGCATGAGAACCATGACATAGATACTGGAATTATCAGACAGGGAATATAAAAAAGCTATGATTAGTATGTTCAGGGCTCTAATGAAAAAAGTAGAGAACATATAAAAACACATAGTTAATGTAAGAAAAAATATGGATAGTCTTATGAAGAATTAAAGGATATGCTGGAAACCAGAAACTCGGTAGCAGAAAATAAAAATGTCTTAGATGTACCACTGATCAGTAGACCTCCCCTAGCCAAGTACAGAATTAATGAATTTTAGGACAGATTAATAGAAATATTCAAAAGTGGGATACAGTGCAAAAAGAATCTATTGCTAGCAGACCTCACTCACAGTGTTAAAAGAAGTTTTTCAGGCAGAGTATAAATTACATGGGTCAGAAACTTGGATTGAATAAAAGAGGGATAAGCATCAGAGAAGAAATAAAGCTAAAAGAAAATAATTACTTTGTTTTTGAAAATAATTATGTTTAATGTTATTTTTCATTGATCTAAAACAGTCATTTTAGCATTAATAGAAACAGCATATTAAATGATTCTTGCATATGGGTTATGAAATGAGTATTAACAATATTATATGAACAAGAGAGGGATTAAAATGTTAATAAAAGGTTCTGCATAAAAGATACACTGTATGTCGTATTTAGAGCAGCATAATGGTACTTGAAAGATTAGACTGGTTGTATTGTAAACTATAGGGCATCCACTAAAAACTGCTAAAAAGAAGTATTACAAATTAAGACACGATATGTGCTAATTTTGCACACAAAATGGTCAATTCAATGCAGAGAAGGCTGAAAAGGGGTATAAAGGGAAAAGAAGGGGAACAAGGTAATGACTTCAGCAAGATGGCAGAATGAGTTTTCTACTTTCATCCCTCCCCAGAACGTTGATATTGACAACCATTTGTAGACAAGAATAACTTTTTGGGAGTTTGGGAATTCTAGCAGAGAAGTTCCAGCATACCGCTGGAACAAAAAAATCTTAGAATACAGTTTTACTTTACACATTTCATCTTTACCCCAAGGCAGCCACAGTCCAGTGCCAAGAGAGGCCCCCTCTGCTCATGATTTCTCCCATGTGGATAAGCAAGGGTGTAGTGAGTGAGTACTTGTTTTCCCATACTGTATGGGATAATGCTCACAAAACCCACATCTTTGTCATCATACCCTGTATATGGAGATAAATGGCATAACTGAGAGACTGGAAAATACTGGGAACAAGAAAATGGGAAGTTAGAGCAACCAAGGATCAGAAGTCAACAAAGGGCCAGAGATCCTACTAACCACTTTGTAGGCACTATCAATAAGTCTGTGGATGCCATGCGTGTGGGCCCTGAAGCTGGCCCATGGGCACACTCAACTCTGCAGAGACCTCAACCACACGCCTGTGGCTGCCCTCCCATATGCAATCTCATGGACACTGGAGTGTGAGTCTTTGCAAATGGCTCATGAGCATATACCAAATGCCAAACTGACCCTGTGAGATTAAGAGAATGCAATACGAACTTGAGTATTTCAGGGCATGTTCTAGGGTAACAAACTGGAGGCTTGGCTTTGCAGGATACAGACTTGGCATACAACCTTAACCTCACCCTTACTGTTCTCCCTCCTAAATAGGAACAAGAGGTTTGGAACAGGTGTAACTATGGAAAATGTCTGAGAGAGTTTCAGAAACCATATCTGAGCTGACTGGTGAAGAAGTTTGTCTCCTGAAGCAGTCAGTAATGCTCAGAGAATGAGATTCATTCTTTTTTTAAGTGTGAGAAGAATAATGCAGAGTTCAAAGAACATGAAAAATCAAGGAAACATGACACCATCAAATAACCAGTAACCAATTTCAAAGAAGTAGAAATCTATCAGTTGTTTGACAGAAATCGAGAATGATTGTTTTAAGTAAGTTCAGAGAGCTATAAGAGAAAACATAACTCAGGAAATTCAGGAAAAAAAATAAATAGAAAAAAATAAGAAGCTTAATAGAAATCATAGAAAAGAAACAAACAGGAGTTTCATAGCCGAATAAAATGATGAATGCCATAAAAAGCTTTAACAGCAAACTCAATCAAATAGAAGAAAGAATCTGTGAATTTGAAGAGAAATTATTTGAAATTATTTAGAGAAGAAACAGAAGAAAAAGAACAAAAATGAAGAAAACTTGCAGGATTTCTTGGACACCATAAAAAGAGCTAATGTTTGTGTTGTTGGAGAGCTGAAAGGAGAAGATTGAAAGAAAAGAGCAGAAAATGTATTGAAAGAAATAATGGCTGAACACTTCCCATTTCTGGGAGAGTTGTAAAAGTCCAGATACTTGTTTATTAAACATGCTCAAACAGGTTGAACCCAAAGAAGACTTCACTAAGACACTCTATAGTCAAACTCAAAAATCAAATAATTTTGAAATCAGTAATGAAAAAAGGTAAAAACAATTCTCATACAAGGGAACACATAAAGATATTAACAGATTTCCCAGCCAATGCTTTGTAGGACAGGAGAGCATGGGTTGATATATTCAAGGTGCCTAAATAAAATTAAATGCATTATCCAGCAAAGTTATACTTCAGAAATGAAGGTGAGATAAAGACTTTCCCAGATAAACAAAAGCTGATGCAGTTCATCACAACTAGACCTACTTTACAAGAAATACAAGAGGGGATTCTTCAAACGGACATAAAAAGATGCTAAGTAGTTACATGAAAAGATATGACAGTATAAAAATCATAGTAAATATAATATACAGTCAAGTTCAGAATATTTTGTATAAACCACTTTTAACTCTAGTATAAAGATGAAAAGACAAAAATACTAAAAATACTATAGCCACAATAATTTGTCAATGGATACACATACAAAAAGATGTAAATTTTGACAACAAAATCATAAAATATAGCAAGGAGAAGTGTCAGTGTGGGGTTTTTTATATGAATGAAGTTAAATTGTATCAGCATAAAATAGTTATAAGATGTTTTATGTAGGCCTCATAGTAAGAACAAAGTGAAAATGGAGAGTTGATACCTAATAGATAAAGATACAGGTTATAAGCTTATCACTATAGAAAAATCATAAAATCCCCAGACAGGAAGAACTGCAAAACAGACAAGAATCAAATAACAAAATGACAATATTAACTCCTTACCTATTAATAATTACTTTATTTTATTTAAAAATAACTTATTTAATGTAGATAATTAAGTTGTCCAATCAAAAGGCATATAGTGGCTGGATAGTTTTAAAAAATGTTGCAATTTAATGCTGCCTATAAGAGATAAACAGTAACACAAAATAATATCAGGGAAAAAAGTAATATGAGAAGATTTCAACACTTTAATTTCAACAGAGGATAGCTCATCCAGACAGAAAATTAATCAGGAAATATTGACTATTAAACTATACTTTAGATCAAATAGACCTAATAAATATACAGAACATTCTACCTGATAGGGGCAGAATTTACATTCTCAACTGCTCATAGAATGTCCTCCAAAGTAGAGCATATGTTAGGTCACAAAACAAGTCATAATAAATTTAAGAAGATTGAAATTGCATCAAGTATTTTTTCTGACCACAGTGGTACGAAAGTAGAAATCGATAATAGGAGAAATACAACATTCTCAAATATGAAGATATTAAACAACACTTTAACAAGTAGTGGGTCAAAGAAGAAATTGAGAGGAAATAAAAAAATATATTGAGGAAAATGGAAAGATAAACCAAACATACCAAAACATATGCAATGTAGCAAAAGCAGTTTTAAGAGGGCAATATATATGAATAAATATCTTCATTACGAAAAAAGAAAGTTCTCAAACAACCTAACTATACACCTCAAAAAATAGCAAAATAAAATTAAGCTAAGCCAAAACTTAGCAGAAGGAAGGAAATATTAAAGATCATACCAGAAATAAATGAAATAGAGATTAGAATAATGATAGAAATGATAAAGGAAACTGAGTTGATTTTTTTGAAAAAATTTCACAAAATTGACAAACCTTAATCTAGAATAAGAAAAAGTGGGAGAAGATAAATTATATAATAAATAAGGTAAGAAATGGAAAAGGAGACATATCTAACATGAAATACAAGACATTGTAAGAGTAAACAATTACACACCAACAAACTGGATAACCTAGAAGAACTGGATAAATTCTTAGAAATATACAACCTACCATGACCAAATCATAAAAAGTAGAAAATCTGAACAGACCAATAATAAGTAAGGAAATTGAATTATTAATCAAAAATCTACCCCCCCAAGTAAAAGTCCAGGATCAAATGGATTCACAGGTGAATTCCACCAAACATTTAAGAAGAATTAATACCAGTTCTTCTCAGATTATCCCCCACAACTGAAGAAGGAACACTTCCAAATTCATTTCTCCAGGACAGCATTACCCTTATACCGAAGTTAGGCATGAATGTCATAAGAAAAGAAAGTTATATGCCAATATTCCTGATGAACAGAGCTGCAAAATCCTCAGCAAAATATTAACAAACCAAATTCAACTTTACATTAAAAGGTTTATATACCATGATCAAGTTGAATTTATCCCAGGATGCAAGAATGGTTCAACATTGGGGTGCCAGTGGTTCAGTCAGTTTAGTGTCTGACTCTTGATTTCAGCTCAGGTCATGATCTCAGAGTCCTGAGGTCAAGCCTCATGTCAGACTCTGTGCTCAGTGGGGCCTTTGTTTGAGATTCTCTTTCCCTCTCCTTCTGCCCTCCCCGCTCCCAGGCCCCTCACACTCTTTCTCAAATAAATAAATAAATCTTAAAAAAAAAAAAAAAAAAAGAATGGTTCAACATCCCAACGTCAGTAAATTTGATATGGCCATGAAAGAATGAGCTATAAAAATCTTTTCATTATCTCAATAGATAAAGAAAAAAAAATGACAAAATTTAACAACTTTTCATGAAACAAAAAATCCTCAACAAATAAGGTAAAGAAGGAATGTACCTCAACATAATAAAGGCTGTATTGACAAGCCAGTAGCTTATACCTTACTAAACTGAAAACTTTTTCTCTAAGAACAGGGACAAGACAAGGGTGCCAAGTCTCACCACTTCCATTTAATGTAGTAATGGAAATCTTAGGCAGAGCAATTATGCAGGGAAAAGAAATATAAGTCATCAGAGTTGGAAAGGAAGAGGTAACACTGTTTCCTGATGACATGGTCTTACATATAAATTCAGTAAAGTTGATTGAGTAAAGTAAATTGGCAAAATCTTAGGGTTTAAAAAATTTTGTATTCTGCTTTTACCCAATGCTCTGAATACTGAATGGAGGTGAATGATTCAACAGTTTAGTCCAGATTTTTACAGAATAAACCACACTCTTTGATTTCAAATATATTTCAAGGCTGTACTAATCCAACAGTGGGGTACTCTCATATAAATAGATGCATAAACCACTTGAATGAAATAGATAATGCAGAAATAAATCCTTGCATATAGGGTTAACTAATCTTTGAAAAAGATGCCAAGAATATACCCAGGGAAGGATATTCCCTGTAAAAAGTGGTATTGGGAAAGCTGGATATCCACATGCAAAAGAATAAAATTGGATTCTTACACCATACATAGAAACCAACTCAAAATGGATTAAGGAATTAAATGTAGGACCTGAAATCATAAAATTCTTGAAAGGAGACATATGGGAAAAAGCTCCTTGACATTGGTCTTGGTGATTTTTTGGATATAACAGCTTTTGAAATTAAAACTGATATAAACAATTAAGACTACATTAAACTATAAAGCAATCCCACTTCTGAGTGTGTATTCAAAAGAAATAAAATCAATATCTTAAAGTACAGTATATGTATTCTGTGTTTTTTGCAGCGTTATTCACAATAACCAGATACAGAAACAATTCAGGTTCTTGTCAGTGGATAGTGGATAAAGAAGATGACCAACTGTTTAAGTGCCTGCCATTGGACAATGGATAAAGCACAGTAATAATGGAATATTATTCAGTCATAAAAAAGGAAAGCCTGCCATTTGTGACAACATGGATAAACTGGAGCATGTTATCTTAAGTGAAATAAGCCAGGCACAAAGAAAAACAATTCATGATTTCACTTATAATAGCAGAGACTATAATGGTAGCTATCAGAGACTGGGGACTAGAAGAAGGGAGGAGATGTTAAAGGGTACAAACTGTGAGTTCCAAGATAAATAAGTTCTGCAGACATAATGTACAGCATAGTAAATATAATTCATAATAATGTATTTTATAATGGAAATTTGTTAAGAGATTAGATCTCAATTGTCCTCACACAGAAGACTGTTAACTATGTGACATGATGGATATTTTTTTTTTAAGATTTTATTTATTTGACAGAGAGAAACACAGCCAGAGAGGGAACACAAGCAGGGGGAGTGAGAGAGGGAGAAGCAGGCTTCCTGCCGAGCAGGGAGCCCGATGTGGGACTCGATCCCGGGGCTCCAGGATCATGACCTGAGCCGAAGGCAGTCGCTTAACCAACTGAGCCACCCAGGTGCCCCTGGATATGTTAATTATTTTGATTGTAGTAATCATTTCACAATGTATATATATTAAAACATCATATCTCACTGAATATGTGCCATATATACTTGTGAATCATCCATCAATTAAGTGGGCGAAAGATGAAATGCAAGAAATAAATATTACAAATATGCTATATATCTAATATAGCAATAATTATTTTAAATATGGATTATCTACACCAATTTAATTAGAGTTAATTAACTGATTATAGACAAATATATATTAGCTACAAGAAATCCACTTTAAATGAAGATTCAAAGAAATTAAAAGCAAAGAAATGGAGAAATGTATAGCATGGTAACACTAATCAAAAAGTTGGAATAGCTATAGTAATTTCAAAGCAGATTTGATTTATATAATACTCCTCCTTATCCTGATAAGGAGGAGATAGGAGGAGCATTATATAATAATAAAGGGATCAGTTCTCCAAGAGTACATACCTTTTTAATGTATATGCAACTAGTAAGGTAGAATCAGCATATATAAGGTAAAATGTGTAGAACTGAGAAGAAAAAAATGGTTGAATCACTATTATAGGAGACTTCAACATTCCTTTTTGTTAGTTCACAGATCCAAAAGGTAGAAAATTAACAAGGCTATAGCGGAACTGAACATCACTATCAATTAACTTGATTTAGTTTATTTTAGTTTTAGTTGAATACTTCAATGGTGGAAGAATATACAATATCTTCAAGCTCATGTGAATATTTACCAAGATACAAGGCACGTTCTGAGCCAGAAAACACACCGTAACAAATTACAATAATAGAAATAATATAAAGTTTGATGAAGTACAGAGATTGAAAGTATTAGAGATTGAAAGAAATTAAACTGTCTTGTAAAAGATAACATGATTGTCCGCGTAGAGAACTCCATATAATTTATAGGGAACTCTCCTAAGTATTAAGTAAGCGTAGTGGAGTTGAAGGATATAGGTTAGTATACAGACATCAACTGTTTTCTTATTGGCCAGCAATTAACAATGGAATTTGGAATTATAAGGAAAATCACAAAAGATGTAGGACTGCCTGAGTGGTTCATTCAGTTAAGCATCTGACTCTTGGTTTCTGCTAAGGTCAGGTCTCAACTACAAACTCATCAGGGAGTCTGCTTGGGATTGCCTCTCTTCCCCTCCATTTGCCCTCCTCCTCCCTCTAAAATAAATAAATCTTTAAAAAAAAATCCCAACATGTAATATTAGCAATCGTGGTGCACATTTTCGTATATTCTGATAATACCTAAGAGCATCTGTTGGAGTTCTACAACTACACTGAAAGAACATCCAGCAATTTCTTCTGTTCTTTACAAAATCTTTGACAGATTTTCCAAAGGGTCCTCCTTGTCATCATAAATTATTTCCAAAGATTATTTTTTATTATAAAAATGTCATTCTCATTAGATTTGTTCTGATTATTCCATAGATGCACTACTATTCTTAATTATCTATATACCTTTTCTTGAATTTGTTTTACAAGGATAGAACCATAAACAATTGATAATTTCTAAGACAACAGAATGAATTTCTGTATATAAGTTTTCTTCAGAAATCTATGGGACTTTTTAAAGCCTTCATTGTTTAGCTAGTCAGTCAGATTACTAGAAAATTCAGTAGAGGGGATGGTTTTCTTTCCTTTTTAAAGAATTATTTATATGAGAGAGAGGTCATGCATAAGTGTGGGTGAGTTGGGGGAGGGACAGAGGGAGAGAAAGAGAGGGAATCCTCAAGTAGACTCCCACTATGAGCACGGAGCTCAGGGCTCAATCCCAGGACCCTGAGATCATGACCTGAGCTGAAATCAAGAGTCAGATGCTTAACTGACTTAGACACTCAGGCGCCTTCAAGGGAAATGTTTTCACTAGATTTTGAGAGCAATACTTAGAAATATGAATGAAAATTTGCTAAATTCCTGTCTTACATGCAAATGACCTTTCTCATCTCTTTTAAAACTAGGCTATTATAACCCAACTACCAGACCAGCTTTCTTGGAGAATTCGTAAGCCTTGGCTCCATCTGATATTTTATGCATATTTTGTATTCTGAAAGTTTATTGAATATGTTGATTAGTTCTGAGTATTTTGATGGGCCTTAATGATTTTTTTATATCTAAGTTCATGTCACTTACAAATTAAAATAATGTTGTTTCTTCCTTTCTAATTTGGCTCCCTTTTATTTATTTATTTATTTATTTTTGCCTAATTGCTCAGACTATGACTTATAGTATTACATGAATAGAAGCAGTGATAGTGGGCATGCTTGCCTTGTTCTTGATCTCAGAGGTAAAGATCTGGTATTTCTCCATTTATTATGATATTAGCTGTGGGCTTGTCATATATGGTAGTTATTATGTTGAGGTATGTTTTTTCTGTACCCACTATGTTGACAGTTTTTATCACAAATGGTTATTGGATTTGGTCAATTTTTTAAAATCTATTGAGAGTGTCATGCAATTTTTATCTATCTTTCTATTAATGTGGTATATCACATTTATTATTTTGGGTATGTTGAACCATCCTTGAATTTCAGGCATAAAACCCACTTGGTTGTGGTGTATGATGTAGTAATGAGTTTGGTTTGTTAGTATTTTGTTGAGAATTTCTGCATTTGTATTCATCTGGAATATTGACCTTAGTTTTCTTATAGTGTTGTTTTCTGACTTTGTTATCTTTCTTTTCTGTTTGTATCATTGTAAGAGCTTTTTCCAGACATCTAACAGAACAAAACATAATGGGTAAATGGTATTTGCTACTTAGTTTATGCAGCTGAAACCTAATTACCATTAGATTTAGCTGGATTGATGCATAATGAAGTATTGGAAAATAAAGTAAGGAACAGACCTTACTTAAGCTTTAGTAATGCTATTAGTATTTATTGAATTATGTTTTATATATTCTAGAGGTAAATATATTTTTGTGACAGAATGAATGAGGTTTACCACGCAGAAGTGTCCACAGACTGAAAATTTATAATCACTTTAAGCAGGACTAAAATGGGAGATCTAAAAATAACCTTCATCTTTACTTTGACTTACAACATTATTACAACATTAATATTCAGTCACTCTACACTCTGTGGCCCCTTATTTGAAGTGAAAAAAAAACAACCCTCAAAACTCAAAACAGCAATATTTTAAGCAATATTAAATGAAGAATAGTGCTATGATATATATATATAATATATATATTTCAGCTTTTAATTAAGAACTTAACTTAATGTACAACTTAATCAAAATAAGTGACACCCCAAAACCCTTCACATAATATTTTCTCTGAATATAGGTTCTGAGTACCTCTTTTGAAGTGTGGACTGTTTTTTTTTTTCTTTTAAAAATAACAAATATGGCATTGAAATTTTTAAAGATTTATAGCACCTTGTATCTTTAAGAGTACACTTAAAATTTAAATGGCTACCACAAGAAATGTGTTTTCAGAAGGGTGGTTTAACTAATTGACAGTAATTAATTTTGAAAAAGGAGACTAATTAAACAGTTTTCTGTGTCATAATTATGCTTCTATTGTTTTGGAGAGCAACATGTTACTACTACTTCTATAATACATCACAAAACAAGTCAGGAAAATTAAATTATAGTTAGTGTGGGGCAGTGCTGAAGTACTTGTTACCTAGAACATAAAAATTAAAGTGTTTTCATTATGCAGAACTTCAGACATTTTGGAGAGAACAACCTCATAATGAGCAAAATATTTTAAAATCTCTTTTTGCCTCTGAACTTACACAAACATTTGTGATATAAATATTTAAAAAATTGATAGTTTTTTGAAAAAATCTTTATTGTAACAATACAGTATATAAGACATAGAACATACAAAATATATGTTAATTGACTTTCTGTTATTGGTAAGGCTTTTGGTCAACAGTAGGCTATTGGTAGTTAAGTTTTAAGGGAGTCAAAATTATATCTGGATTTTTGACTGCATTGGTGTTTGGCTCCTCTCATCCTTGCATTGTTCAAATGTTAACTGTAGGTATACTTTGAGTAACTTTGTGCTCTGGGCAACAAAACTGTGAAACATTTAATTTTGATGATCTTTCTGAATTTGAGGGTTACCAATAGTAGCTGTATGTTTAGAAAGTTTTAATTTTATTACTTTCAACTTTATCTGAAGATAAGAAATAAGCAATCTTGGGAGACTTACTTTAATAAACAAATATAAAAAAAACACAACAAGCATTCCAAATGTAAATTGCTATTTCCATAAAATTTAAGGGTGAAATATAAGTAGTTTATATTCTGAAATAATTTACATGGCAGTTTATACTCTTCATAGCTTTATATGCAATTATCAGCTTTAAGAAAGTTTTTTATTTCATTCATACTACCTCATGTTATCCTTATTAGGCTTATTAGGTAGGCTTTTTTTTTTTTTAATTTTCATTGTATAACGAAGGAAACTATTTGTGCAGAGGTAAAATAATTCACCAAAATTCACATAAGACAGAATATTGAAACTGGATGTATTTAGTTTAGTGCTTTGCTGTAGAAAGTGTGGTCCATACACTAGAGGCTTTGACATCATCTTACTGGAAATGCAAGTCCACACTTCAGATCTATTTTTTTTAAAGATTTTATTTATTTATTTATTTGACACAGATAGAGCACAAATAACCAGAGAGGCAGACAGAGAAAGAGGGGGAAGGAGGCTCCCTGCTGAGCAGATAGCCCTTGTGGGGCTTGAGATACCAGGACCCTGAGACCATGACCTGAGCAGAAGACAGAGGCTTAACCCTCTGAGCCACCCAGGTGCCCCCATACTTCGGATCTATTGATTCATAATTTGCATTTTAACAAGATGTCCATGTGATTCTTTTGCATATTAAAGTTTGAGAAGTACTCCTAAGTATTTTGTCACGTTTGTTTTAAAATGTAGATTTTATTTGTTTCCAACATATCAAACGTTATTTAATTAATTATAATAATAATTAAAATGGTATAGTACTGACCAGTAATAGAAAATAAACCAGCAAGGTAAAATAGAAGATCCAGAACCAGACCCCATGCATATGGAAACAGCATCTGATGGAAATTGTATTGCAGATCAGTGAAAGAGTGAGAGACTCTCCAATAAATGATGTAAAACAACTCGTTATCCATATGTGGAAAATGAAATTGGATACCTCCATCTCATCACATATAAAGTGACTCAGTATTATTCAGAGATGATGAGGCCAACAGATCATGAGACATTGCCTTTTGAAAAGGTAGTTTGTTACTCATAGTTCCCAAGTGGAGGTAACATACCTGCCATACAGGGAACCGCACAGGAAAGCACCAAGGTCAGTCAGGAGGCACAGGGGATGAAGCGAAAATGTGGACAAGAAGCATTATTGTGGTTTCCTGAGAAAAGCAAGGTAGGCAGGATAAGCAGGGTTAGGAATGGCTTATATGAGTGATGTCAGTGGGCTCCCAGTAGAGAGGCTGTCTCTTGTCTGGTACTTGGCCCTGGGGTGAATAGTAGTTTAGAGTATAAGAGCCCTATAAAGGAGTTATGGGTATAAGCTCAGAATTGGTTATTTTGCTTAGAAAGCCATGTTCCAAAGTGAGTCTTTTACTGTTTTTAGGAATTAATTTAATCCTGGGAGGGATAGTCTCTCTAGGGTCAGCAAGGACCCAAGATGTGAAAGCATCAGGAAACAGAAATATAAAGGATGATTAATGTATTTTCACATAGAGGAAGACCATATCATAATGTAATAAGCAGAGTCCACATTTATTGCAAGGTTAATAAAATGACCGAGTGAGCCTGTCCAGCTATTTCAGGAATTTCCAAGGGTCTGACTGGGCAGATTAAATCCATTCAGATTCTAACTAGTACTGTGGGCATTGCCTGGAGGTAGCTCTCCACTCTGGTTTATTTCTTTATACATGGAAATTGTTTTAATTCCAGTGACTGCCAGGGATTTCCAGGGGCGAAGCAGCAATTCCAGCAATAACCCCATGAACTGGCATCCGTTTCATTAGCTCAGTATTGGAATTTGCACATAGATAATACTGAAGGCAGAGAAATTACCCTTCCCTACCTGGTTTCTCCCCTTCTTGCTTCAAGTTTACTAGTCCTCAACAAAAGATAAAAACTAAGAAGCTAAAAACCAAACCAAACCAAACCAAAACAAACCTAAGAAGCTTTTGGGTCATCCTTATTTGAGGATGTGGGAGATGAATAGAATGCAATTGCTAATCATGTTATATATATCAGAATTAATGAGGATGGGGGAAAAAAGAGTCATAGGCATCAGCTAAAGAAAAATAGCAATGTTATCCAGTTTTCAAATACCTACTATTATGCTAGGTACTGCACGATGTTAATCTATTTAGTCTTAACATGCGATTGTGCACATTGAGGCTAGAAGAGATTTAGTAATTTGACCAAAATTATTACATGTTGAAGAGTGTGTTAAATATCATGCCCATCTGACTTAACGGCCCATGCATTTCCTATAGGCACATCTTCAATGTCACAAACTGGATGGCAATACTTAAACAGTATGTATTATTTCCTTCTTAAGGAAAGTGCTGATCTCTCCGATCATGGATTCATTATGTTAGCATGAATAAGAGATAGAATAATTTCCTGATTCCTCTGAAATGGCTAGTGTTTAACTTTTTTTAGGTCAGTTTACTTTACTTTTGTCACATTCAAAAGCCAAATTATCAAACTTGGGATGTTTTCAGGACTGCCTTTGCTTGGCTCATCTAGGTTGATAAATCTATGATATGATTTAGAAATAGCATTTAAATCAGGACAAAAGGAGTTTCTGTGGAGATGTATAAATATGGGAGAGAAGAGTTAATGTATACTGGTAAAATAATATTTTAAATTTTCATATTTAGATACATTGAGATAAATTAACATAATAAAATTAAACAATATACATATGATTTAACAATTTGACAAGTATATACTGTCACGTATGTTTTTCATATATATGTTTTTCAGACATACTGGCTTAAGCTAACATTTATCTTCTATAAAATAGAATCATGTATTTTCTATGTAGGTAATATTTTAATCAAGATTTTTGTATTACTTAAAACTTACACATTTCCTGTATTTTTAGCATATTTTTTACTCATAAAGTTTTTTTTTTTTTTTAAGATTTTATTTATTTATTTGACAGGGAGAGAGATCACAAATAGGCAGAGGCAGGCAGAGAAAGAGGGGGAAGCAGGCTTCCCACTGAGCAGGGAGCCCGATGTGGAACTCAGTCCCAGGACCCTGAGATCATTACCTGAGCAGAAGGAAGAGGCTTAACCCTCTGAGTCACCCAGGCACCCCCAGTTACTCATAAAGTTTTAGAACAACTCAGTGCCATACCAATTTAAATTTCTCATGAAACGGTTATTTGTGTGGCAGATAAAATGCATTATTCTGGAAAAAGAATAATAGATTACAACCATATTATAAGAAGTTTTCAAAGAAGGATAAGTGTAGTTAATGTAAAATATGAGTATCTTACTAATACTTCATTTAGGTATAAGACATTAATCTAAGTTGTTCTCAAATTTTAACGTCTGGGTGCCCGGGGGGCTCAGTGGGTTAAAACCTCTGCTTTTGGCTCAGGTCATGATCCCAGGGTCCTGGGATTGAGGCCTTCGTTGGGCTCTCTGCTCGGCAGGGAGCCTGTTTCCTCCTCTCTCTCTGCCTGCCTCTCTGTCTTCTTGTGATTTCTCTCTGTGTGTCAGATAAATAAATAAAATCTTTAAAAAAAATTTTTTTAACTTCTATCAGAATTACCTCAGAGGCTTATCAGACTGGTGGATCCTATACCCTTAGTTTTTCATTCAGCAGTTTCCAGATGAGGTTGATATTGCTGGTCATGGGATAATATCTTGAAAGCCAGTTCATTAGATATTTTTCTTTTTTTAATATTTTGTTTATTTATTTGAGCAAGAGAGTGAGAGAGAGAGAGAGAGAGAGAGAGAGAGAACACGAGCCAGGAAAGGGACAGAGAACCAGACTCTCCACTGAGCAGGGAGCCCAATGTGGGACTCAATCCCGGCGCTGGGATCATGACCTGAGCCAAAGGCAGACACTTAATTGACTAAGTCACCCAGGCACCCTGGATATTTTTTTTTTTAAAGATTTTATTTATTTGACAGAGAGAAACACAGCCAGAGAGGGAACACAAGCAGGGGGAGTAAGAGAGGGAGAAGCAGGCTTCCCGCTGAGCAGGGAGCCCGATGTGGGACTCGATCCCGGGTCTCCGGGATCACGACCTGAGCGAAGGCAGTCGCTTAACCAACTGAGCCACCCAGGTGCCCCGATATTTTTATTTTTGAGCCATTTAGCAATGTGTCAAAAATGTGTTTCTGATGTTCATATAAAAAACTTTGTTAATGTTTCTATCATTTAAAAAACTGGAATAGGTAATAATTTAGTTGTTTAAAATAATGACAGAAAATAGGTGAATATAATTTTGTAAAAGAAAAAAACAAAAAGCTTTAAATAGGTGAATATAGTTTGCAAAGGAAACAAAAAACAAAACACAAATCTCCTAAACAGTCTGTATAGTATTTCAGGATAATCATTCCATTAAAATAATTTCTCAGTAATAATGTTTTAGTTCTATGAGGCCCATGCATGGTTCAGTTGGTTAAGTGTCTGCCTTCTGCTCAGGTCATGGACCCAAGGACCCTGGATCCAGTCCCGCATCAGGCTCCCTGCCCAGCCGGGAGTCTGTTTCTCCCTCTGCTGGTCCCCCTGCTTGCACTTCTCTCTCTCTTTCTCTCTCTCTCTGACAAATAAATGAATAAAATCTTTAAAAAAATATTTTAGTTCCAGAAACATGAGTAGTAACATCTAAAGGCAATTCAGAATATTATTTGACTATTCAAGGTTTATATAACTCTGGGGAAGGAAACTGTTCTCTTCCTTTAAGAAGTCTTAAGGAAATATTTTATTTACTTGATTCTATTCTATTTCAGAACATTTAGATTTATACATATTAATTTTTTCTGTCAATTTTATAGAAAATATTATCTTATATCTTGTTATATAATTTTGGAACTTTTAGCTTTCTTTAAAAGATTATATATTAGATTAATTGGCATAGGACCTCATGTCTTTCATTTTATTCAAGTATGTTTGAAGTAGATGTCTCTAAATAGATTATTGAAGAGATTAATTTTCCTTTTGGGGGAATTTTTGATAAGCAGAAATTAATAAAAGTTAAGGCCCAATTTTAATCACATGGAAATTATTTGGAATGGAACTTATAAAGTGATGCCAAAAGCATTGCTACAAAAGAGTGACTTTCTCATTTAAGAACCTGCTATTATCTTCCATTTAATGTGAGATCAAAGTCTTCATTCCAGTCATACTAAATTCCTCTTCTCTGAAGCTATCCTACTGTACTTTCCACTATTCAGCAATGTTCTAGATGTGATGGTTTATAAATTCAATGAATTATCCTTTATCTCTGCAGAACTTGAAGTGTATATCTGCTTTCTTCTCACACATCAAATGTTTTCTTTTCCCCTTCTTCATGTAAAAGTAATTTATTCGCTATGGAAGGATTATTTCCAGTTCCAAATGCTCCAGGAAGTCTGCCTTTATAATTCCCAATAACATGTTTCTCATCTTGCTAGCTTTCCATAGAGATTATTTTATTTAAAATATATTTGGAACTTGATTATGATGAATATTATAGGTGTTTTATTTGATTTAAAAATCTTTATTACTACATATGCATACGTGTTGCTCTCAGCAAGAGTATTAATTTCTCTAAGTCAGGTATTATGTGATATGCAATGTTTGTGTCTTCTGTACTTCTTAGAAGTTGCCAAAGTCTGGAGTCATCTAAAAAACTCTAATTGATTTAGGAATTAACCTGTTCATATAAAACGATAGATGAACTAGAACCATTGGCTGGGGGAAAACACAGTTCTTTAAAAATAAAATACTGCTTTGTGTGTTGAGAGGAAATAAAAGAAAATAGACTTAATCAGTGATATGAAACATGAGTGATAGGACAAAAAGGATTGAATCTTTGGAAGTCAGAGTTTTTAAAGAGCTTATAGAAGCTCCTTTGTCAGTTTCTAAAAGTAGGGGATATTTTACCTCCTGAAGTTAATTTCATGAAGTTCTCTCTGATGGGAGGAGTATTTATTAGAGCTCTCTCAAGGTCTGTCTATTCCTACATTATATGCTATAAACCAATTGCAGAATTGCTATTAACTTTGAAAAAAATTGAAAGGAACTAAATATAAAATGGTCAAGATAACTTTCTGTGTATTAAATTTTATCTCTAAAATTACTATACAGTGTGTTTTTAACATCCAGTGCATGATTTGCATAACAACACAAGGCTGGCAGCACAGCTTGTCAGTTCCTGTGGCATCAGTCTGCTCTTTATTCTATAATACATAATTAACTTAAAATTATTAATTAAAAAGTAATTATTGTTAGTGATAGATCAATGTTTAATAATGAAGACTATTTTCTGTTCGGCTCCAACAAAGGGAACAACAGGATTGGAATTATCTTGCATGGTTTTCAGAGATCTAATGACTATACTTTTTGTCCTTGAAACTGTACAGTGCTTTCTCAACTGAATATTATGACACATGATATTTGTCAAAATTACTCAGCATTCTTTTCTGCAAAATTTTTTGATGATTTATTTGGGGGGCAAGGAAAAATGACAGGTAAATAAATAAATACACAATTTCCATTCACATGAATACATTTAGAGGACTTGTTGCCCATTTATTCCTTATAGTTAATTGAACCTAAAATGGTTATCATGGCAAAACATGCTGTTACTTAGTTTCTAGTTAGGGACACATTTGTATGCCACATTGGTATCCTGTCCTGGGGGGATGTTGTTTGGCATCCGTAGGTAGCGTGATATACTACATGAAATAGACAGAAATACTCTGTAAAATAGTTGCTTCAGGTCTGGTAGCTTCTGGCAGAGTTAACTGTTTTGAATTTGAACTGCTTCAAATTTATTAGAGGTTAGCTAGTAAAAATCCATCTTTCAGTAATCTGAATACTTATAAACTATGCTTTAGTAGTTAGAATTAATATATATTGTTCATTTGGCAAATAAGACTGCTAATGTTAGGTGGCAAAGTACCTGGGATAAAATCAGAAAGAAAGCATTGATCAGTAGTTAATGGCGATGCCTAAAAGTAGCTGGAAAATTTGAAGAGAAATTAAGGGAAATAACTGAGTTGTTGAGTATAGGGTTGGTATTAGAGGGTTGTGGTTGAAATGTGATTATATGTGAGGAAAAGTGAGAGGTGAAACCATAAATGGTAATCTCCCCCACACTATGTTACAAGGATAAAATATTCTACTGAATAGGTTATTTAGTTGAATGGTGAAGGAGAATAGGAGTTCCTGGCTAGTCTAGACCTTTTTTTTTTTTTTATCCCTGGGAAAATGCCCCATCCATGGTAATTACTGAAGGGCCAGTCCAGCTTTATACCACATGATCTTTTTTGGCCACATGTGGTTGGATTAATGTGGACACCTGAATCAAGGTCAGTTCAGTTTTTTTTTTTTTTTTTTTAAGATTTATTTATTTATGGATGCCTGTATTAGCTCAGTCAGTTAAGCTTCTGCCTTCATCTCAGGTCGTGATCCCAGAATCCTGGGATTAGCCCCACATCGGACTTCCTGCTCAGCAGAGAGCCTTGCCTCTGTCTGCCCCCCTGCCTACCACTCTGCCTACTTGTGCATGTACTCTCTCTCTGTTAAATAAATAAAATATTTTTTTAAAGAAGACTTATTTATTTGACAGAGAGAGACTGAGGGGATGGGCAGAAGGAGAGGACAGAGAATCAAGCCGACTCCTTGCTGAGCACAGAGCCTGGACCTGAGATGGTGACTTGAGCTGAAATCAAGAACCTGCCACCTGAGAACCTTAACCATAGTTCAGTTTTATTCAGTAAGCAGGAACAATCTGATTATATCTCAGAAAATTATATTAGGACACAGTATAAATGGGAGCCCATGAATGGACTTGAAGTGGAGAAAGGTATCAACTCACTCACACATTCTGGATATTGAAATTGCAGTTTGGAGAAACCAGATCTTCATTCTACACATAAAAAAAGCAATACTATTTCTATTTGCTATACACAATATGAACAACCGTATGTCAGCTTGATATGAAAAGCAAAATTTTCTGAGGAAAAAATATTTCAATCCATTTTTTATATTTAGTTATAGAAGTATGTATATGTATGCATATATGCCTATAGATACACATTTTTATAAAATTCTACAAAATAGAGATAGTAAATTCTGTTTAAAAATCTTTGATACATATTATTCAGATTATGTTGGACTAATGTTACGAATTAAACCTCAAACATCATCAAATCATCATATCAAATACTATTTTAATTCATTATTTTTTTTCTTTTTCTCAAGAAAGTTTGATGTATTTTAGTGGGGTATTAGAGCCACGGTCGCTCACTGACCCTGCTGAAATTCATTCCAATGCCTTGTATCTGAACCATTTGAAACATCAGTGCCATAGGCAGGTCTTTCATTGGTTTGGCCTGAAAGAGATTCAGGACATTCATTGGTCAGAATTAGGTACGTGGGCCCAACTCACTGTCAAATGCCTGAAAACCTGGAAGTATTGTTGTTGTTGTTTGTTTTAATAAGAAAGAACATGGAAGGGTGCCTAGGTGGCTCAGTCAATTAAGTGTCTCCCTTTGGCTCAGGTCATGATCTTGGGGTCCTGGGTTTGATCCCCATGTTGGGCTCCCTGCTCAGTGAGGAGTCTGCTTCTCCCTCTGACCCTGTCCTTGCCTCTGCTTGTGCGTGCTCTCTCTCTCTCTCTCTCTCTCTCTCTCTCTCTCTCTCAAATAAATAAATAAAATCTTAAAAAAAAAAAAGAACATGGAATGTTTTTTGAGCTGACTGCCTCACTATATACCAGCTCTGGCTTCTGCAGTGTTGGAAGTTTTTGTCCTAACAATAGAGTTAAAATTTAAGCAAGCAACTATGCTGGGACCCTTTGGAGTTCTTGAGCCTATAGTGACTTGCTGATGAGAAGAGGGTCACAATACTGGCAAAGGCAATTGACACTGGTTATTAAGAGAAGTCAGGCTCTTTTTACAAAAAGAGATCATGGATACATGTGAAACTTCAGTGTTTTTGTAGGTACTTCCTAGTACTCCTTTGCCCCAGTGTAACTATGGGCACATGCAACTGCAACCTGAGAAGTTTATAATAATGAAATGTCCCTAGGGATGAAGGTTTTGTTTACCATCAGGTAAGCCACCAAGTCTTATCCAGGTGATAGCTGAGGGGCATAGGGAAAAAATTATTCTGACACTTGTTAAAATGGTAAGGAAGGGTTTCTTCAAGTCTGTTGCAGTAGGGGAGAGAGATTAATTGCAACTCCAAATATAGCAAAGACAGCTGGGGATTTATAGCCAAGGAAGAGAGTAAGGAGGGTTAATAGATGGAAAATTACTAACAGGAAATATCAAGCGTAGGGAGATTCTTGTTAAAGCAACAACAGGGTTCTTGCTGAAAGCAGGTCAGGGACTTATATGTCAAAGGTAACAGGTGAGGAACTTGATCAGATATCAAGGGTGTTAGATAGCAAGGGTGCCTTCATAGGATTCTTGGCTAAAGCTAGACTTGGCAAGGATGAAAGCAAAAGCCCATGTTTGATGCTTAGTTAGGAAGAGTTTTCAGAGCTCAATAAGTTTGCTCAAGGAAAGAGACTTTTTTCAATGCATAGTGTATCAGGGAGAGGACAAGCATCAATTGTAGTTCTAAAATACGCCATAGTGACTGTAGAGATAAAGTGAATTTCGCTAACCTTCCTCTCCTGGTATTACTTTTAAGAAGCAAGGCCATGAGATCATTCCTATACATGTGTGGATGATCTGGGTAGTACCCTCAATGGGCTCTGGCAGTCAGGAAAATGTGCCCTTCAGATCTTTTAATACATGGAGTGCCAATGTCTGATGACCTGAGCTGCTCGCCTCTGAAATCTATCACTGCATTTCTGCTTCTTCAATGTTTCCTATGGACTGCTGCAAGTGACTGAGTATAACAGGGAAGCTAAGCCAGCCCTATTCCTGGGAGAGGCAGGATTGCTCCGATGGGCAATTTTGATTTGATAACTTCTGGGCTATCTTGTCTGACTTTCTAAGACTGCAGTGTGATTTAAGATGCTTCTACCTAATCTTTCTCCTTTCCCTCTTCTTCACACTGGTCAGAACTAGATTGTGGCCTGATGTCTCCACAAACTTCTAACAAAATGGTTGTGTAACAGATATCATCCTGGTTTCATTAGAATGTGAAATAGAAACCAGTGAAATTGTAGAAGGCTGTTTTGTGACCTAATATCTTTCTGAAATTCTTTGAGTCCTAGTGAGATTTTCAAACTGATTTTAGGCTATTTCTTTTTTTGTAAGATAGCAAAGGAGCCAATATATGTTTACAGACTTTCATGGAGCAAAATCAAGACATCACTATGAACAAACATTGGACACAAACAGAAAAAAAAAAGTTTCTGGAAAGGATGCCATATTTACACAGATGATAGAATTGATGCTTAAAATTAGTTTTCCTTTAGTTGTCAAGTGGTAGGTGAGCCCAAACTGATACTTGGGTTGAATGTGGCATAGATTAAATATTACATCAGGTTATGTATAACTATGTAAGTTGTTCTGAGAAATTTGGATATTCCTGTGGATTCCAGAAGCAGACAAGTTAGTCCAAATAGTTGTAGGTAAGAAAACAGGAATGAAAGACTGCCAACTGGAGCTGAAGAAAGACTAAGAAGTTAAAATCTACAAAATTAATAAAGGAGACTCTCATTTTTCCCAGCTATGACCTATTTCAAATTATAGCTTTTTCTTTTTATAATATTTATTTTTCTTTTAAGTGGTCCCCTTTATATATACTTTAACCACATGTTAAAAATATTATCTACTTCCAAGTTTCACATCTTTTGGAAATTTATTTATGATTATTTTATTATATTTAAAACAAATCTATATGATGAAAGTGCACTGTACTTCACATGTCACATACAAATTAGAAGTAATGCCAGTCTAGTTTCAGTTCTGTTGATCAGGAAAAATATTGAATACTTGAGAAATTTGAGAAATGGTAGATATATCTTATATCTAGTAGACTATGATACATTATCTTTTTGAAATCAATAGTAATGATTCTTAAACTTTGTCTTAAAATTTATTTTAATTTTTTTCAGTGTTTGAAGCCTACTTGCAGCTTTTATTTATTCTATTATTTTATTTTAATTCCAGTGCAGTTAACGAACCATGTAATTTATTTGCAGCTTTTTTTTTTTTTTTGCAGCTTTTAAAGGTAACATTATGAATGTGAGGTCAGTGTTTATGAAGTTGTATGCCCAGTAATTATTGGTAATGTTTTGGAGGAAAAATTATACAAATTTCACTTTTTTATTTTTAATACTTTTGGAACATAGTATGCATGTAAAGAAACATAAAGAAGTATAATGTTTAATGGATATCATTACAAATTGAACACACCTGACCGCCAGCAACCAAATGAAGAAACAAAAAATGAAGAAACTGGCAATCTCATTTTCCTTCCAGTCACTGTTCACCCCAAGGATAAAACAAAATGGGCATCCCAAATGCATAATTATTTTCACCTGTTTTGTGCTTTATATAAATGGGATCAAAGAAGGGGGAGGAAGAGAAAGCAGCTATGAAAATTTTTAGAACTAAAAATCATTCTAGCAAGATTGAAGAATACAGAATCAGTAGAATTAACTGTTTTTATATACTTTCACGAACAGTAGAAAACTGAAATTAAAACTTGTACTTTTAAAGACTAAATTTTATTGTATGTGATTATACCTCAATGAACTTGAAATAGAAATAAAAACTGTAAATTCTCAGTTGATTGGCTTTGAAGTCAAACAGATTCTGCCTTTGCTAGTTATTGGAAATTTTAATATAATGTTTTATAAATTTAATTTACTTAACTGAAAATAGGGTTTAACAAAATATTACCTGTGACTGTCTTATAAATATGCTGGGATAAATATACATTGGCTGTTTATGGCCACAACATGTACATGAAATAAATATTTACTATCTTTTATATTCTATATAGATCTTTTACATGGCTCTCTTTAGCGGCTTTAAAGTTTACTAATCAGAAATGTGTATCTCAGTTTCCTTGGCTAGAACATTAAGTCATGGATCTTATAATGGAGTGAGGGGAAGACCCAACTATACTAACCTCAACTTCACTATTCCTGAGAATCAGAGAATCAGACTTGGGAAAATAACATAGACCTTACAGTTATAGTTTATCCCCAGTTGAGCACTTATCTAGAATAGATAATTAATAAAGGAGCCTCTAGGGCTTCACCTCTCATTCAGACTTCACTTAGATCTCTTTTTCCTATTCTAAGGGGTAGAGACAACTGTATGTCATTGTTGTCTTCAGCTGCTTCATCCTTCCTTTGTTAAATTTAAATTTAATGCAACTAAATACTTCACTTGCTAAATCTATCTTAGTGTAACAAAATTGGAAGGAATTTTAAGCCATATATTTTTTAACCTTTTCCCAAAATATAGTTTGAGTGTATATTAACATAATACAGTGTTAATTAAACATGGTTTGTAAAGTTTTCTTGCAGTGTGTGTATTGAATCATAGCTGATAGTCGTAGGAAAAAATTGGATAACTCATGAAATTTGCTTTCTTGACCTTTTATTGCTAAAGATTTTAGAAGCAGATTCTTGTCTGCCTTATTATTGACCAAGAGTCAGTGAATACTATTTATAAATTCTTTGTATATTTGAATTCTCCCCAAATTATATCTCATTCCCATTTAGTTTATCACCTACAAAAAACACATTCATCAGTAGTCTTTGTTTGTTTGTTTTTTTAAGATTTTATTTATTTATTTGACAGAGAGAGAGAGAGATCACAAGGCAGAGAGGCAGGCAGAGAGAGAGGAGGAAGCAGCCTCCCTGCCGAGCAGAGAGCCCAATGCCGGCCTTGATCCCAGGATTGGGCTCTGAGATCATGACCTGACCCGAAGGCAGAGGCCTTAACCTACTGAGTCATCTAGGAACCCCATCAGTAGTCTTTGTAAAAGTCTTATTTTTGTAGACTTTAATTACAGAACACATAAAATGATTTTTAAAAATTCCTGTTATTAACATTAACCATTTGTCAATAGTATTTTAAAGAATATTTGTTATCACAAAAATTAAAAGAGATTCTCATCCTAAGGGTTTTTAAAGAAGCAGTGAACACTTTAGAGAATGTAGGATGTTTAGAAATTTTTGTTCTAAATAACATTAAAAAGTTTTCCTAACAGGAGGTATGCTTCAATCTGTAGGCAAAAATAATCTAATCCTTTCTTTCTAACTTGGTAATATATTTGATAGCTAATACTATATAATTTCATAATTAATTTATAACTTTAAAAATATTAGACCCTTCTGGGAAATTTTGAGATACTTTACAGTTATAAATCAAGATTTGGTTCTGCTTGAATTAAATTCCACTGGTGTATTGAAAATAAAATTTAAAAAGAGAATAAGCTTTTACCTAAATTTGATTATGCTAATATGGGTAAGTAGTAGTAATGAAGGTTTTGGTATACTTGTAATTAGATTTTAATCATATGGATTCATTTTACTTGCTCTCCAAATAAATCCTCTAATGGAATGTTTTCTCCTTAGAGTGTAGTCTTTATATTAAACTTTCTACAAGATGAATAAATCTCGTAATTAAGTGAATTTAATAATCAGCTCTGATTGAATACATTAAAATGAAATGTACTTTTAATACTTAGGTAATTAAGAGATGTACATTTCCTGCATTGGTACGAAGAACAGATCTGCTTTTTACATACTACAGAATAAACAGTCTAGTGGCATATTCATTTCTTGGATCTCAGAAAAATTAAGGGAAAGTCTGCCTTTTGCCATTTTTATATTCTTCACCAGTATGTCCATAAATATGTAGCACCTATTGTTTTGAATCATGAAGAAAAATAAATTCTCATTCCAAAAGGGTCAATGATGGGAACTTTCTCTAATAAATAAGGGTAAATATCCTGGATATTTTCAAGTCTTGAATTTTTTTGTGCAGACATTTAAAATTTTCTAAATCTTTTTTATATCTAGTGTATAGTACTGAATTGTATGGATTATTTATATATGTGCTTAGGGAATTAAGTGGGAAATCAAAATTAATTTCACTTTATTAGATTCAATTTGTTAATAAATATTGCATTTTGTTTAAAAATACTAAGTAACAAAATATTTATTTAAATATCATCTATCTATGTCTATTTTTTTGTCATCATCATCCGTCCATTCTTTTATCCATTTATTCATTCATATTCAATTTTATGTAAATTCTGAGGGAGAAAGTCTTACAGTGCATATCAGTCTTGGTCTAGACAGGTTAGAGAAAATACTACTTTAAACAGAGAAACACTAAAGGATTATTAAGCTTTGATGGGAGAGTAACAATTAAAATGGAAAGAGAACTCTGAAAAATACCCTGGGGATTAGTAGTACACTTACTTTGGTCAGCAGTGAGAAATCATATAGAATTTTTGAATAATTATGTTGTACACCTGAAACTAATTATATTTCGATTAAATAATAAAAATTACAGATACCCTAAGGCTGAAAAAGAGGACCTGGGAATGGACAAGAGGGGGGTGTTCAAACCTTCTGAAAGAAGCGGTGGTTGCAGCCCACTGGGTTACAGTGATTACTGGGTAGTTCAGTAGTGCTACCCCATAGTCATCAGGCAAGACTGTAACAATCCCCTGTGGCACATTTCAAATGAGGTTGGCAGCATGCATCTGAATGGAGTTGGGTCACTCTTGCCAGTATTGCCAGAACTGAGAAGTGGGAAAGCGTCCCTAGGCAGGAAGCCCATGTCCTGTGTGTGGTTTGGGCAGGCTGGTGAGCAGGACAAATATTGGGTGGCTGGCTCTTCTTGGAATGTTTTCGTGATTAAAATATATGATTACATGGTTTTCTTTTATTTTCTGAGAAGTTATATTCTGCAAAGAAACGTATATTTTTAAGCCATATGAACCTGATGGCCGTTCTTTTTGTGTCTAAAAATAGACTGATAGTGGCTGTAGTTACCTGGACTGAAAACATGAAATTGTCTTTGAAGTCACCACATAAATAATAAATGTGGCTCCTGTATTGTCTTAACTAAGTTAATATGAATATGTAAATTATTGTTATAGTTGAGAAACACTCTTTTATTAAAAAAACTTAAGTTCTTCTGAGTCCTCTTTTAACTTGTCTTGTCCTTGGGCCTTTGGTCTGCCTAGTTCATTTGTAACAACAATTCTTCTAAGTCAGTTTAAACAGAACACTTTACCAAAAAAAAAAAATCAAGTAAATGATAGTATATAGTGGTAACGAAAGTTATACAGGTGAAATATGGCATATAAATATTTATTTTTTATTTTTTATTTTTTAAAAATATTTTATTTATTTGACAGAGAGAAACACAGCCAGAGAGGAAACACAAGCAGGGGGAGTGAGAGAGGGAGAAGTAGGCTCCCCGCCGAGCAGGGAGCCCGATGTGGGGCTTGATCCCAGGTCTCCGGGATCATGACCTGAGCTGAAGGCAGTCACTTAACCAACTGAGCCACCCAGGCGCCCTGGTATATAAATGTTTAAAATATGAACACACTAGATAAAATTGTATTTATGAGCCTACTAGTAAAATTCAAAATCCTTTGCAGGCCAAAGTTGCTTTCATAATCCAATGCACCCTTCCTATGGTGAGTTCTTCCATGATTCTCCAATATCCACTCAATATCCAAGCCACACACAGGAAGAACTTCTTTCTTACTGCACATGGTATATAGTTTTATGCATTCCTGTCATTGTTATTGTTGTTTCCTCTGTCTGGCCTGGCCCTGTGGCAGATTCAGTGGATTGCTTCTTTCCATATCTAATTCATCTTGTTGAAGGCGGTAATTGAAAGGATGTAACTTCCACTTAACATGCAATCTAGACTCAAGCTCCTCCTCTGTCCTTGGATATATGCTCTGCCTACCATTTCCACAGTGGAAACCGTTTTCAAGGACATAGTCTTGAGAGAGCAATGTGTTGTTGAGACCATACTGACAGTGTATGTGACTGAACCTTTAGAAGTCCTCTTTATAAACTTTAAAGATTCTAGTGGATGGATGTGAAGATCTATTTGTCTACATACAATGCCAGAAGCCAGCTCCGGCTGAAGGATGGGTCCCTGAAGGAAAGAGGGTGTCGGTGAATGAGAGAGCCCCGAAGATTCTTTTCCAATCACCTGCCAGGCATCTCTGCCTTGCTGGCTTTCAGTATCTTTATTTATAGGCAACAAGTAACATGAAGGCAGAATGTTTTACAGCAGATGACTTTTAGTGGTAAGGTATACTGATCAACAAGATAAAAAAGGCTTAGGTTAGTAAGTTACATATAAAGTTAAACTTTAAGATATAAGCTAGATTATTAATAAACCAGCTAGGAGTCATCCTGTCTGGCACCTTAACCATAATAGAGGGAAGTGTTATTTATTCTGTAGAGGTAGAGTTTAAGTTGTTTGCATAGGCTATTTCTCTATAACGGTGTGCATAAGTACCATGGGGGCCCTGCTCTAGCCAGGGCTTACACAAATGGCAGTGTTTTATAGCTACCTTGTTATTCTTTGACAATTGAGTCTCCATTCTCATTACAGACACCAGTATGGGTGTTTGGGTAGCAAGGATACTTATGGAATGTAGGCCTTATAGATAAGCAGCAATTAAAAGCTCAGATGAGTTGTATACAAAGTTTTAGCTGCACCATAAATATGATGACCAGAAGTTAGTCTGTTTGGTGTCAAAGAGAAAGAGATTTTGCAAAGGTAAAAGCGTTTGCTTAAGCCTCTTTTCTCTGACTGGGTGCAGAACTCTTTATTTATGGATCCTGTGTGTGTGTGGCAATGTTCTCATTAGTACAGTTGTATTACCTTAAGCCCACTATTTAACCATTCAAGAGCCTTGACAATCTCCTCCACAGAGCTACGGGAGATTTAAAGGGAAAAGTACAAAAAGTACACTCTTATGGATTGCAAGGGGGTCTCGGTTTGGTTTTGAGCATCCTAAGGCCCTGTTAAGAATGGTGGGCTCCGTGGGCTCCCTGCTCCGTGGGAAGCCTGCTTCTCCCTCTCTCACTCCCCCTGCTTGTGTTCCCTCTCTGGCTATGTTTCACTCTGTCAAATAAATAAATAAAATCTTAAAAAAAAAAAAAAGAAGAAGAGTAATATGCTTTTGCTTTTAGGATAAAGACCAATTAGGAAAAAGAGGTTCCGCACCATTGGCAGGAGCAAGGAAGGCTCAGACCGCCTTTTCCTCTCTGTGAAAATGTCAGGCATAGTGGGGTTATTTTCTGGAGGCAGGATCTGTGCTTCTACTGTTCCCTTCTCACTGAAACTTAGGGAAGTCAGTGAGTTTCCCATGAGGAAGGAGCTGTGCTTCTACTGCCATCTTCCCCACCATGACTCCGTCAGCTTGCGAGCTGGGACAGCTCCCAACAATACAAGACAAGCCTTGTATGTAAGTCCCTTTGCTTTTTAAATTGCCCCCACCATGAAAAAACAAAACAAAACAAAACAAAAACAGGATCCTTTACCCTGAATATCTGATCAAATTCCTTATCACTACCTTGATACCTCATCATCCTGGAGTGCCTTCAGCAAATTTCGTTAAGTTGGTTTAACAAGAAATCTCCCTATCCTTGATGTTCCCTCTTAGTAATTTTCTATGTATTTACTCCACAGTCTGCTCCTTAGCCGTAAATTCCTACTTTTCCTTGCTGTAAGTCATTGTGCTTGTTTTTTCTCATGCGGTGTAATATTCTTGACACTTACCATGATAGGCCCAAATAAATCTTCTTTACCAATACTAACTAGTATCAGAATAATTTTTTCTTCAACACAGTTCATATGCGTTTACTGAATTAAAAAAATAGTAATTTCAATTAATCTTTACCTTATGGTAAGTTACTGATTTGAAATATGGTATCCATATTCAGTTGAAGTTAATAAACTTTGAAATCACTGGGTAAACCGAGGACATAATTAGATATATTTCATCTTCACCAGCAATTTGGTATTTATTCAAAAGCTCATAATTTTATGTAATTAATAATAGGCAGATGAGTAGTTGGCAGTAATTTAGTTAAGCTGTACAAAAAACCTGTGTTGAATGGGTTGTTTTATTCATTGTTTATAATAAGATCACCTTACAAGTCTAGAAATTTAATTATTATTAGATTAATGTCCTTTCATGATATAATAGCAATGTCATAATAGAATGTTGAATGACATAGGGATGACTGTGTGTGAGGCATATTATCATGTGGATATTTATGTGTGCCCTTTTTAATTTTAATAATGTTTTATTTTAGTTTTAGACTTATGAAAAAGTAGTAAAGATACGACACAGATATGCCCTTCATTGAGTTTCCCTTCATTGTTCTTGTATTAATAGAGTAAATTTGTCATGATTCATAAATCATCTATCAGGACATATTATTATTAACCAAAGTCCATATTTTTCTCAGGTTTCCTTTTATTTTACCTGATTTTTTGCTGTTTCAGAACCTCTTCCAGAGGTATTGTATTATGTTACTTCATCATGCTTAGTTTCTTTTGGTTGGAATAGTTTCTCAGGCTTTCCTTGTTTTTGGTAACTTTGAGAGTTTTGAGGAGTACTGATAAGATATTTTGGAGAATGTTCCTTCGTTGAGATTGATTTGATGTTTTCCTCAGAATGATATTTTAGGGTTTGAAGACAACAGAAATACCTTATAATTTCAAATTTATCTGTTATTTATATAACATCACTTTTAGTATTTATCTTCAGTACTTGACTTAGATAGTGTTTGTTAGATTCTTTACTATAAATGCCCCCCCCTCAACATTCCATGTCCTACTCTTTGAAAGGAAGTTGGTGTAAATAACCTACATTTAAGGAGTGAAGACTCCTCTTCACAGTAGAATATCTGTATATGGTACTTAGAATTCGTTTGTGTGATACATTTGGCTCATCTGGGCACCTGGGTGGCTCAGTGGTAACGTTAAAGCCTCTGCTGTCGGCTCAGGTCATGATCTCAGGGTTCTGGGATCGAGGCCTACATCGGGCTTTCTGCTCTGCAGAGAGCCTGCTTCCTCCTCTCTCTCTGCCTGCCTCTATGCCTACTTCCGATCTCTCTCTCTCTGTCAAATAAATAAATAAAATCTTTAAAAAAAAATTTGGCTCATCTTCCTCCCTCTCTGTCTCTATGCCTGTTTATTTCTTCCTTTGTTCATCAATATGGACTCATAGATATTTATTTTTTACTTTATATTATCCTATAATACATGTTACTTATTTTTTCTTCATATTGTTTCAGCTTTAGCCATTGGGAGATCTTTCAGTTGACTTCTTTGACTTCTCTGTGTCTTTAACATAACCACATTGCTTTTTTTTTTTTTTTTTTTTGTTACACCTTTACTTTCTGGCATTTTAAGATGTTCTAGACTTATCTTGTGTAGTTCTTACCCCAGTCCTATAATCAGTCGTTTCACCAAGGAATCCTGGTTTCATTTACTGGAGAATTGTATTAGAAACCAGGATCTGAGCGCTAAATGTGTTCTTTGCTACTGGGGTAACTTTGCTTGTAGGCACTCCCAACTGACTGAGCAAGCAGATACGTGTGTATATAATGACTTCAATATACAGATAGTCCCTGACTTATGATGTTTGGACTTATAGTTTTTCAACTTTATGATGATGCAAAAGCAATGCACTTTCAGTGAATACATACTTTGAATTTTGACCTGTTTTCCCAGGCTAGGATATGCTGTACTCATCATGCTGTAGCTCATGATGCTGGGAAGCAAGCCACAGATCTCAGTCAGCCATGCCATCATGGGGGTAAACAGCTGATACACTGACAATCATTCTGATCCTTACAAGTATTTTGCTTTTTCACTTTTGTCACCGCACTTAATAAATTGGATATTTAACACTTTATTATAAAATAGACTTTGTGTTGCATGGTTTTGCCTAAATGTAAGCTAATATAAGTGTTCCAAGCAGTTATAAGTGCTCTCAGCAAGTTTAAGTTAAGCTGGACAAAGCTATGGTGTTCATGAGGTTAGGTGTATTAAACGTGTTTTAAACTTACAATATTTTCAATTTACAATAAATTTTTCAGGATGTAACCCTATCGTAAGTTGAAAAAGATCTCTATACACATATCTAAAAATATTTTTCAGTATTCATCTTAAAGTAAATGTGATTTTTGCTGATGTATTCAACTCTAATCCATTATCATATGGATGATCAGCCCTCTCCCCTTGTTATCTATAATATCCAACTCAAATAATAAGAAACAGGGATTCTACCATCTACTACCTATTTACTTAATTATTCAGTTCTACTATATATGTATGGCAGTATCAGGATTGTTAACCCCTATTATCATGGGAAACAACTTTATCAAAGTAGAGTACAGGGCTTCTGCATAGTTCCCTTTGCCTATAGTCTTAGAGACTATTCATTTCAAAATTTTTTAGTTTAGCCGTTTTTTCTTCTTTTTCAATGAGATTGTTTCATACATTTGTAATGTGGATTCTTTTGTCACAGCTGCATTCTATCCTAGAATTATCTGCTTTCTAAATATTTTTGAAGTTTGCATGTTAGGGTTGAATTTTTCATAGTGTCATGAAGTATAGTTTAGGATAGTTTTACTGCCCTAAAAAATCTCCTGAACTTCACCCATTCAACTCTCACCCCTCTTCTGAACTGTTGGCAACCACTGGAATATTTTTTATGTTTTAGTTTTGCCTTTTGTATGATGTCGTATAGTTGGCCTTATGCAGTTTGTGGACTTTTAGAACAACTTTTTCTTTTCAATAGAAATATTCATCTGAAATTCATCCATGTTTTTCTGTTCCTTGATAACTCCAGTTCTTTTTGCTTCTCAATAATTTCCCATGATACAGGGGTCATAACTAGTTTATCTGTTCACCTGAATAGGATCTTTGTTTATTTGAGTTTTTGACAGTTATGAATAAAGCTCTATAAATATTGATGGGCAGTTTTAAGTGGATATAAGTTTTCAGTTCAGTTGAATACATGTCTTGGTTCATGTAAGTACCTATTTCAAATATATTTTTAAAATATGAGCAAAGGAAATGGGAGGTTCTCATTGATATAACAAGCACTATACTGCTGGGTCATAAAGAAGATATTGTTGGGTAGGGAAAGAAACTGAAATCATGGTTGCTGGGTCATACAGAAATATTAGTAGGGAAAAATGAATTGCTGTTGTTTTATGTTCTAGTCATTCTTCTAAAATTTCAAAATATCACTGTATTTTTCATTCTCTATAGAAAAAATTAATCCAGAGTGGTTTATAGAAAATATAATAAATATTAGGTCCTTGGTTAGTAAGAAAAAGCATTATGTAGAAATGAATTATTTGAATGAAATTAATAAATATATAATGTAGTGCTAAAGCAAAATATAAATGGTGTTTAAGACACTGTAATTTGGGAATGAGAGCTTGATGTAGAGGTCAATACTTTTTTCAGGTTTTATCTGAGTGAGCAGTTCTGTTCTTTACTAAAACATATATTAAATGAAATGCTTTATTCTCTATTTGGTTGGTACTTATAAGCTTCATTTTCAGGGAAGAATTTCATTTAGAGAAAAAATAAAGTAAGAAACTACATTTACATGACAAGAAATGCAAATAATTCCTACTAATAAATTATTAAAGTATACTAAAATAAGTTGTCTTGAAAATGGTATTCTCGGCCCAAGAAAATTATTATGGGCATGTTTTATTGAGTTTTATAAAACTGGTATTAACCCTTGTAGATTATCTAATGGAAACATTTTTCTAATAGCTTTATAATATGTCAGTGAATGGATATAGATGGAAAAAGACTTGATAATGACAGAACATCTTCAGTTAGCTTGATTGTAAGATTTTTGAAGTGGTCTTCATATTTAAAGACCATAGAATGGTAAAGCATAGTTTGCAAAAGTACATATTACCTGAACAAAATTAAAATGAAGATAAAACTCTACAGGTATTTTTCTGAAATTATAATGATACATGAAAGTGATTTTACTACATAAATATATACTTCTCCTGCATATGCAGACTATTTTGGGGAATTTTGCTGTTAAAATGAAATTTATCTAAAATGAAGTATGTATCTCCATGATCCCATAGACATAGCATTTAGAATTTTTTTTTTTTTAAAGATTTTATTTATTTGACAGAGAAAAACACAGCCAGAGAGGGAACACAAGCAGGGGGAGTGAGAGAGGGAGAAGCAGGCTTCTGGCTGAGCAGGGACCCCGATGTGGGACTCGATCCCGGGTCTCCAGGATCATGACCTGAGCCGAAGGCAGTTGCTTAACCACTGAGCCACCCAGGCGCCCCTAGAATATTTTATTGATACTTTGTCCTCCATCATAAACATTAGTTACTGAACATGTCTCTGAAACAAGGATGGATGCTCATGGCAATCCCATGGTCTCTGCAGTCATCAGTAATGGGCTTTACTTTTATGGACTTTGTGTAGTCTGTTAGTTTCATTTTTCACATTCTTTCTCTTGTAAATTTTTCTGGTTTCAGAATTTTGGCTACTTATAATCTGCTTCACTTTACACATAATTATTAAGTGAATGTGCTTCAGTTTTTTACATATCAGTTTGAAGGCTGTACTCCAGGCAGTTAATCTGAAAAAGGCACAAATCTGAAAAAGAGAGTGAGTAAGGCATTGTAGGCACCCATTATGAAACTCATAAATGACATCTTACAAATCAGGTTTCAATTTTTCAGTGATAAATGTAGGTAGCAGTTTTAATCAGTATTTCGTGTCTAGTAAACCAGAAGCCTAGAGGTTAGTTCCTTTTTTCTTTTTTAAGAAATGCATACTTTCAGATATTTTAGAAGATTAATATTTTGGGGGCACCTGGGTGGCTCAGTTGGTTAAGCGACTGCTTTCAGCTCAGGTCATGATCCTGGAGACCCGGGATCGATCCCCACATCGGGCTCCCTGCCCCGCGGGAAGCCTGCTTCTCCCTCTCTCAGTCCCTCTGCTTGTGTTCTCTCTCTAGCTGTGTTTCACTCTGTCAAATAAATAAATAAAATCTTAAAAAAAAAAAAAGAAAATTAATATTTTTTCATAAAATTTTTGCAGTATTTCCCTGACTTCATGTTTAGAAGAAATTTCATTTGGAAAGTTTATCACTCATTATACTATTCTGTTAGTATTTAATGCTGACCGATCCTTGAACTCTGGGTGACTATGGCCAACACAGCTAGTTCATGTCATAAAAGTTTTTAAAAATGACATTTTTATTCTCTAAATGGTGCTGTTGATTGAACTGGATCATTTATTTTTATTTTATTTATTTATCACATAGCCATGATTAACATGCTACACTTGGTTCCTGAGTTTAGATTGCTACTAACAGATTATTCCTCTTTAAGCTAGCTGATGTTTGCCAAAGGAAGTCATGCTCCCAAGTATGTATATTAAAAGTAATTCCCAAATAAAAATCTAAGAGATGAGAGCAAAATATGAGCCATCACCATTTTGTCATCTGAGTTCCCTGGCAAGATTCAGTTCAAGCATCATCTCTCCTAACAACTTTTTCCCTATATTCTTCAATGGGACCTTTACTGGTAGTCCCATAGCTCCTTCTTTCAGCTTTTTTCCCTACTTTATTTTAATTGTCTTGTTTTCTCCTTACTATATTTTACTTTTACTTGTCTCTCTTCCCCTTATACATTTTAATATTTTTACAACCAGCATCTTTATCATCTTCATGTTTCTAGCAACTGGTCTAATGCCTCCCTCATAGTGAGTTCTTAGAGTAAACATTTTTTTGTCTGAACCTCAGCTGATCAGATTTATGATTTTAGCAGGTCTTTATGTTGTTTCTCAATGAGCTCCTATTAGAGAAAGATTAAAAATACATATAGAAGAAAATACAATATAAACAGGCCACATACAGATATAGATTTCATAGATAACAAGTAATTAATGTAAATAATATGTAGTATTCATGTAAAACTCATGGAATATGATGTTCATTTACTTGCTTTCTCCATTGCCCATCAAAAAAATTCTGAGTGAAAAATGAAATAGAATATGGCCAAGAGCTCAATTACTATTGGAATTTTTGATAATCTAACATTTCAATAAATTTTTCTTATTTTTGCAAAATGAATATAGAGCCAAAGTCATTTTATTGTTATAGCTATAGAATATGAAGATGATGCATTTTTGTGGGGATTAACAGAGAATAGAACTAAATTATGTCATCTATTTGGGAAATACATAGTGTAATGTTAAAGGAAAATATAAATAACATTTAAGATACTTTGTGTTTTAGAAATTCTATTTTTTTTTCTTATCTAATTGTTAAGTCCTTAGGACTCCTTTGTTGTAAAATTTCTATGGGCATATAGGGTAAGAAATGGGTACTACACTGTTTACCCCTGGCACTGAACATCGTTTGACAGATTGTGGTAAATGAAACATTTTCATGTTTGTTTATTAATTGTATTTCCTTTTACATAAATTGTACATATCACTTGACTATTTTTTCTATTAAGTCAGTGTTTTCTTATCAGCTTAAATAACAAACCTTAAACATTTTATATTAATATATATTTTTGGTTTTTACTTTTAATTTAATAGGCTGTTTTCTTCATATTTCTGAAAAAGTTTATTAATACTTTTCATTAAAGTTTGTGGAAATTTAAGACCCTTGGACAATAATTTTGTTCTATTGTCTAATATTTTGTGAATCATTTGAGCTGATACATTCCTGAACTAAATACTAGGATAATTAAGACAATTAGTAATTGTAATAATTATTGTCCTGATTATTATAACATTAACATATTTTTGCTTTTTAATTAGACCTTAAAGAGAGAAAAAGAAATGCCTAAATACCTGAATAAAGGTGAAAAAGATCTTAAAAATCCCTGAAATGTAATGCTGGCAAGTATAGTAGCCACTTTTTAATGTGTGTCTAGCCCATGCTGACCCCCTCTTCACTCAAAGCGGTACTGCCTCCTCCCACTTCCCACTCTAATGGCCCTTGTCAGTCAAGTTTGTATAACATGATGTTGCATACGGACAGGCTGGAGTAGGCTGTTTTCCTGAACTTAAATTATGCAGCTAGTTTGGCTGCAAGCTGACCATCTTTCTAGTGCATTGGCAAGTGAAAAGGATGGGTCAAGGATTCCAAGAAAAACAAGCAAGAAAGAGAGGGACAAAGAGAAAGATGGAAATTTGGTTCTTAACAATTTGAGGTTTTCTAGTCTCATATTTCTGTCTCTGTTAGGACAGGTCTTGGTGTGGGTTCTGTCAATAACATCTTGTCATTATAAAAATTCTACTTATGCAATGATTGTTAAAGAAAAATATTTTGACAAAGACATTAGGGATGGTCAGGATTCTGGTTACAGCTTCCTAATCAAATCCATCGATTTTTGTATATTGCTTTCTACTTCACTCTGAGAATGTTTTGTGCTCTTTCCTCTGGAATTTCTTGTTGAACTGTGTGTGGGGGAGTGGTTTCCATGAATTAGCATTTCTTGAGATAATAGCTTAAGTCAAACTGTAAGAAAACAAAATAAGGACAAATATTCTGGTGACAGGTGGGCAGTTCTTTGGTCAGAAACCATATCAGCTTGAAAAGACTAGGCAATATTCTTCCCATGTGAAAATATACTCACGATCCTCAACAGTAGAGAGTTCAACTATTCTATTGTGGATACAGAAAAGATTGATTCACAAGTTTTTTGTTTTTTGTTTTTTCTGCATTTAGTGTTCAATATATGAATTCAAGTACTTGATATGAATAGACTCTAGTAAAGAGAGAGAGATTGTTTTATTTTTGAATAGTGAAAATCTATGGTATTTGCATAAAGCTCCATACAAGAAACTCCATTTAATATGCTGCTTGAATTATCTGGTATATTTGCTGCAGTTATGTTTTGCTTTAGGCCCAGTTGTTTCTTGTACATCTTTATTATAGATGTTTTGGTTTTTTTGACCAAAAATTTATTGAGGTAATAGTAACTTATTTTCTTTTTATTTTGGCTAAATATTAGTGAATTAGCTAATTTTAAGCATTATAAATACATAATTATATAATTTATGAATATGTATTTATTCATGCTATATTTTATAACTCTATTCTTCAGTGTTAATAATAACTCATTAAATTTGCTGACTTAGAAACTTGAGAATGTAATGAAAAGTCTCATGTTGATCATCGTGATTCCTAAATGTATTCATCAGTTTTATCTTAAGCCAGGCACAGGAAGGAATCTTGATGAGATGCTTGTTGGGTTCTTTACTTTTTTAAGGAAAGCTAAACATATGCAGCAAGACTATCTTTTACTAGGCTCCATCATGAATAAAGGATTTGAGAACTTTGTGAGACCATAATATAGACTAGTCATTATTCAGAAGTTAGTATTTCAGTTATCAAGGCAGTGGCCACTCCTGATATTGTAGAAGAATGTCAACATTGCAATTATGATAATTTCTTAAGTGAAAGTTTTCTGGATATCCTTATAGGTAAATTTTTTTCAATAAAGTTCTCAAAAATGTAACTCTTGTGTTACACAATTCTAATGTATATTATGGTTTAAGAAAAGTCCCAAGCCAATGAAACTGAATTATAATTTATCATAGATATGAAATTAACAGCTTTTATTTCAAGTGTTAGTCATAAAACAGGGACAAGTTTCCTTCCACAAGATCAGGAAATTATACAAAGCATATTTTTCAAACAATTTTCGTATGTCCAGACCTATCATTGGTTTAAGGAGTGTGCTATCCTATATCCCCTCTAAAGATCTGAAGGATGTGGTGTAAAACGTCTATATTGGAGAGAAAACATTAACACCATGCCTTTGAAGGAGTTTTTATTATTAAGGAACAGCCACAGAGAGCCTCATCATTGGCTATCAGGTAACCATGAGGCATCGTACTAAAGTAAATCTCAGGAGGTATATTATAACCAGAGTTTAGGGTAGGTTACCTGAGAAGACTGTAGAATTTCCACTGATATTCAGTGTGTATTATTCAGCCTCCGGGCAGTTAACCCAGAGTAACTTTGCATCAACAAAGTACTTTTGGCACTTTAATCCATTTGAATATACTCTACCAATGTTACAGCATACATGTTAAGTAAATGAATTATAAATAAAGTTTCTGAAGGCCTGCATAACCCCTTCTTATTTCTTTTCAGTCTCTAGAAATGTTTAATGTAAACACTAAATAGTGAATTCTATGGGTCTTATTTTGACTCTTTAATGGAACTTTTATATATTTTTTATTTTAAACTCTTTAATACTTTCTCTTTGTTAAGAACCTCACCCATATTCAAATAAAACACTTTAACTTTTAGTAGAATCATGTTTATTAAAATGCTCTAAAACTGTTTTTAAGACTAAAATTTAAGGCATCGGTCAAAAATACTACACAAATCAAACATTAAGTCGAATTTGAACACTGAAATTTAACCATGTAGATGCACTGATGCTATAAAACAAGATAAAAAGGAAAAAATTATTTTTGATATATTTTTGTTTCAAAATTTATACTCCTGAAGCTTAATTTGATTTTGTGTATGTATGCATAGAGCATTTGGTGATTATAAGTCAAGGAAAATAGCTGGATGAAGATAAAACATCACATTTTGTTTTCAAGTAATTGCTGAGCTTTTGTGTTTATTTGCAACCGACAAGAATAAACTTCAAATATATAGGTGATGGATTTTTATTCTATATCATATGACTAGTATCCAACTCAAAATGAAAAAAGTCTCTGTAATATAAAATTTAAAAATACATATTTTTAGACACCATTTTTATTTTAAAAGCCTGAAACTGACTGATACAAATGAGGCTTAAGATAACAAGCATAGTGATATAGAAGAGGCTACTAAAGTAATTTAGGAAGAGAATAATGGTTACTTTTAAAAAATCAGGACAATGGGAGTAGTTGAGGATTTTTGGCTTACTACCTAAAGATAATTCTCATTTTTTGTTTCTATTTCAAAAAGGAATCCTTTATTCTTTCTACAGATCCTATGACCAACAACTTGTAGATATGTCAGATATAAGTAGATGTACAGCATAAGATTCAGTTTGTGATAATTGATATTAAGAGGCTTTTGATAAGGAGAAATTAAGAGATGTGAACAAGAGAACACTTGACCTTCCATTTAGTATATCACTAAATAAAGCAAGGATTATTCATAATTGCTTGAAAACTCTTCTGGAGGAAATAAAATGCAAAACAGAATTCAGTTTATAGTTAGAAAGTCAAAAATAATGTCAAAGTTAGCATAAAGATTAATTGTTTACATATTCATAATTTAGTGTAGGAGTGGAAAAATCCATAATGACTAAATAATAGTAAAATTTCTTTTATTGTAAATTAAATGATCAAAATAATTTTGTAGCCAAAGTTATAGGAATATTTTTAGGATTTAATTAAAGATTTAAATTAATATTGATCCATAGTTATATGTATTATTTCCACATCTATTTCAATAAATAGTAATGTCTATGCTGGATTCCAAAGACTAGTGTTATGTGACAATGAGGCTTTATTGTACTTGAGAAGGCAAATAATCTTTATTCGCTTTCAGGTACCAAGTGTAGGGACTTCTTTGCTCTACTGGTTGTACCTCACTTGGTCTTGATAACCCTTATACTCAGCAAATAAGTACTTCTACTCATTAACTCATTCAGTAGGTATTATCTGGCAGGCATTACACTGTTATCATCTCTGTTTTTAGGAGAAATTTAAAGAATGAAATACTTTTTTTTTCAATTTAGATACAAATCAAAATTTTCTAAAAAAAAAAAAGACCTGTATTGTAAAAAATAAAAAGGGGCGCACCTGGTCTAAAATTTCAAGACTTTTTCTTGTACCTTATAGAGTTGAAATTGTAATTTTTTTAAGGTAAAAATAGGTGACTATTGGCGGTTTCATTATGGTTCAATGTAATATCTTTAAGGGCATTTAAAAATCTTTCATATCTGTTTATTTTCTGAACATGGTAATATTTACATTAGAGTTCTGAGGCAGGATGTATTTTTGTTATTTTCTATGTTCTATCATTTATTTATAATTAATATGAAGTATAGTTTGGTAGCTAATTAAAATTCTATGTAGCCCTGCCATTTTATATATATATATATATATATATATATATATATATATATATATATATATATATATTTTTTTTTTTATTGTTACTTAAATTTTTTTCCAGTGTTCCAAGATTCATTCGCCATTCCCCACACCCAGTGCGCCACGCTTTAGGTGTCCCCAGTACTCACCACCAGGCTCTCCCATTTTATTTGATGTCATGATCTTATTATTTTTAATTCTGCATGGGTAACTTCTGGTATTGGTAATAGATTTTATTTTTTCTTTTGGTTAGATCACTCAGAATTATATTAAGTTCTGAGAGCATAGTTAAAATAAAAGGCAAGAAAAGAGTTTTAACAGTAAACCTCAACAGATTTATATTAATACTCATGACTTTGCATTTTACATGTCATAACACATCTTCTATAACTTAGAAATTTTAGTTCATCAATACACAGGGTACCGTGGTGAATTAGATTGTAGTGTTTCATAGGATGCAGAGTTGAAATAACTTGTTTAGTTCAGGGTAAAAATGGAAATATAATTAATATAATTAAGAAGTACTTCTGGTTAATTTGGACCTAAACTTAAATGCATAAATATTAATTTCATTTTATGCACTGTACCTCATATTAATCTTTAAAAAAGGAGCTGGCAGTTATGTGATCAGTAGAGAGTTGAATTGTTTTATATTTTAAAAAACTGCATATGGACTAGATTTGAATGTGAAATAGATTTCCTCAAAATGCCTAGATATAGTTAAAGCAGACTTTTATCAAAATGTCCTGCTTAAAATGAAGAGACCCCCAAAAGTGATCAAGGTACTGTAGAAGTTATTTTCTCCAAATTCTTCTAAATGCAAGGATCTCATCCAGTGCATTTCTGACATCATGTGCACAAACACTAAAGACATAAGTTTACAGCCTTGAAGGTAGTCTACATGTCGCTTAGTTCTGGCAGTCATTGCTGTGTCTCTGCAATTCCAGCTATTGGTGAGGAACACATGAGAACAGCAGAGTGGAACTCTGCTCTGCCTTCTGTGTATTATTCATCACTCATTCACCCATTAATTCATTTATACTTAGCCAAATGGCCAAAATGCATATTAGATCCTGAATGTAGAAATGGTTTATTAAAAATCTCTTCCCCTAAAAATAAGTGAGTCAGTCAGCCAATGTGATGAATGCCAGGAAGTATATCCAGAGTTGTCACAAAAGCTAACAGGACTCCTGATTCTCACCGGTGAGGCTGGATGTCAGGATAGTTTTCCAAAAGGATAAAGCCTCTCCCTAGAGCAGCTATTTATTTATCTATCTATCTATCTATCCATTCATTCATTCATTCATTTATGTATGTATCTATCTCTTCTTCCTTTCTTTCCTTCTTTTTTTTTTTTTTTTAAGATTTTATTTATTTGACAGAGAGAGATCACAAGTAGGCAGAGAAGCAGGCAGAGAGAGAGGAGGAAGCGGGCTCCCTGCCAAGTAGAGAGCTTGATGTGGGTCTGGATCCCAGGACCCTGAGATCATGACCTCAGCTGAAGGCAGAGGCTTTAACCCACTAAGCCACCCAGGTGCCCTAGAGCAGCTATTTCTAACATAGACAAAAGGAAGGCAGGAGTTTCAAAGAGGATTTTAATTTGCATGCAAATTGAAGTGAATGGAAGTGACATTAAAATGTTTTAAGAAGAGGTTATTGCACTCATCCATTTTCTCTTTCCAGATCTGTGCCTAGTTCATTTATTTATTAGACTGTTTGTTTTCAAGGTACCTGTATTAACTACCCTCTGTGGCAGTTTTATTTTTCAAGAAATGTGGTGTTTAAATGGGACAAAATTATCTGCATAGCCAGAGTGTCTTCAGATTTATTTTGAAAGTGCACTGCTAAAGCTATTTAAAACAAACAAAAAATACACAAATGAAAAACAACCAAAAAATGGAATGCTAAGACTAATATACCAAAAAGTGTAAATATCCCACCACGTGTTTATTTCCTTTAGATATGATTCTCATAATTTAGGGTGTTTCTAATGGGGATCTGGATATGGATGTTGAAACAAAAAATTCTTGTATTCTGATTGAGCAACATGTAAATTAAGTACAACTTTTTACATGAATCTCCTAATGACATTCTGTAGGGGCAAGGTAAAGGAGATATTTTTTTGCAGCATGCATCCATTGATTTACTGAATTTCTCACTTGGTCCACGTCAACCTTGTGGAGACCTGGTTTGATGTGTTTCTCTCATGCTGAAGCACAAAGACTTAAGAAATGAGGTAGTTGAAAAAAAAGAGGGAAGCAGGGTGAGAAAATCCATGCTGTAATGATGAGTAACTTTCAGTAGCTGCATTCTTGTTGCACATTTATACCATCATTAGTCATAGGTCATTTGACTTTACACCTGCTCACATTGGGAGCTAAAAGAAGGTGGAGTCATTGAATCCAGGGGTTAACAGCAAACACAAAACTAACCATCAGCTTCCGGCTATTGAAGATGTCATCTTATGTGACTCTTCAATAGCAGTGTCAGAATAAACCTTTAATCTTTGTACATATATAAGAAATGTCTTTTCTACTTACTAAACAGAAAATCATATTTTCCTATATAAGAAAAAAAAATATTTGCATAGCACGATTCTGAAGGCATTTGTTTTTTTGTGTGCCTGTGCCTTATTTGACATTTAATTTTATATCAGGAGTCAGTATGTCCTTGGTTAAGAGCAAGAACCCATTTGCTTCTTAAAATTCATACATCAGGTTTACTACTTAATACCTGTGAAAACATGCCTTGAGCATATTGTTTAATCTTTCTGGGTCCTAGTTACAGATAAAATAAGGATAATGGCCAATTTACTGAGTTGTGACCATTTTACTAGATACGTAAAAGAGCTAAAAATCTCTGTGGCATATAATAGATGTTCAGTTTAAATTCAAGGTATTATTGTGTATTGACTCATTTAATTGTTTCATTTCTACATATGTTACTCTCCCTCCCTAACCAGGTCCATGGCTGCTATGGGAAAGGATAGTGGTGGTCATATGACTTCACCCCAAGTATAGATTGAGTTCTTACTATATGTGGGCTGGCTCGGAACCTTGCTTTGGTAATCAACAAAGACAAAACAGCAACAAAAAAACAAACAAAACCCCCAAACTGTAGACCGATTAATTGAATGATTGGTTGATTACCAGCCTGACAGAGTCTGACTTGTCTATTTTTACTTTTGTCAGCCTATCATATCCAAGAAATCATTTCCAAAAACAATGTCAGGGAGTCTTTCCTAAGTGTTTTCTTTCAGAAATTTTAGTTTTACTTGAATTGATTTTTGTGTATGATGTTAGATAAGGGTCCAGTTTCATTATTTTGCCTGGGAATATCCAGTTTTCCTGGTACTATTTGTTGAAGAGACTGTTCTTTTCCCCATTGTGTATGCTTCATGCACATATTGAAGTTCAGTTAATAGTATTATTTGTGGCTTTATTTCTGGAATCTGTATTCTCTTACTTTGGTCTATATATTATTGGCTAAATATATCAGCATCGTACTCTTTTAATTGCTGTAGCTTTGTAACATATTTTAAAATCAAGAATGGTGATACCTCTATTATGTTTTTCTTTTTCAAGATTGTTTGGCTGTTTGTAGTCTTAAGTGCTATATATTCTTGAGGGAATGGTACCTACATAAATTATTTGGAATAATTCTGCACTGAAGATTTGTCTGTCATCCCCATTTATTTATTTATTTTGTCATTTATTTCAGTATGAGTTCATGGATTTTACCTTATAATTTCTGGTATAGTTATAATTGCTCTAGTATTGGCTATTGACAGAGGGACATAGCTCCTCTGCCCTTTAAATATATTCTCATTATTTCTCATTATTTCAGTATATTTCAATATGCTTTAAAAAATTGCTTTAAGGGGGTGCCTGGGTGGCTCAGTTGGTTAAGTGGCTGACTCTTGGTTTCGACTTAGGTCCTGGTCTAAGGGTGGTGAGATCCAGTAACCCCCTCCTTAACCCTCCCCGTGCTCAATGGAGAGCCTGCTTGGAGATTCTTTCTCTACATCTGAGGTTTTGTTTTGTTTTGTTTGTGTGCATGTGCGTGTGTGTGTGTATGTGTATGTTCAGAGCAATTTTTTACTTTCTGGTACTACAAGAAGCTCATATTTTATGTTTCCTGCCCTAGTTATCCAAGGATCCCCTTTTCCTTTTTTGAAGAATAGTATTAGAAACCAAGATCTGGACCCTAGGTATATTTGTTGTCCCTTGTCAGCTTATTACAACATATTATAATGTATATTTCTCAACTCAGTGACTGTTGCATCTATAAATACTAAGAATACATACAATTTATATCCTTCCATTTAAATTTCTCTATAGTCATATGATCCAAGTTTTCAAAAATATTGAACACTCAGTAACTTGCTCACTAATATTACTCTGTAAGACATATAAATATTAAATAGATATAATGTTAATATTACTGCTAATAAATTTAGTGAGATCTTTTTGTACTATTAAAAATAGAAAATTGAGTATTTAAAAATATTTCAAATTTTTAAATTTCATGTATACTTTAATGAAATATAAAATTATTAAATAATAAAAACATGTATTAGTATATGATCATATATATTCCTGTTATTTCTCATCCTTTACTTTGGAGCTATTTCTGAGAGCGTTACTTCAACATGGATCAAATAGCAGTGTTTCAAATTTTAATAAGCATAAGAATCAACTGGGATTCTAATAAAAATGCAGATTCTGATTTAGTATGTTAATGTTTTCTTTTGCTGTGTGACTAATTACCACAAACTCATGGCTCAGAGAAACACATATTTATTATCTTACAGTCTCTGTGGGTCAGGATTATAAGTGTGAGTTATCTCAGTCTTCTGCTCAGTGCCTCAGCAGGCTGAAATCAAGGTGTTGCCAGGGGCTGCACTATCATATAAAGCTTTGGATCCTCTTTCAAACTCATTGGTTGTTGGCAGAATTCTTTTCCATGTGGTTTTAGAACCAAGAACCTCAGCTCCTAAAGGCCTTCCACTATTTCCTGACATATGGTTTTCCTCACAGAGCAATCCTTTTCTTTATCTTTTTTCTTTTCTTTTCTTCTTTTTTTTCTTTTTTCTCTTTCTTTTCTTTTTTTCTTTTCTTTATTTTCTTTCTTTCTGGCAACAGAAATGCATCTCTGCTTCTTCAGGTGTCTCCGATTTTTCTGGTTCTGTGGGTGTACTTCCTCAGTAAAAATTGAGCCACACATTTAATGACTTTTTTCTTTCATATTTAGGTTATATTTCAATTTTCTTTAAAGAAAATTGCTTTAAGGGGGTGCCTGGGTGGCTCAGTTGGTTGAGTGGCTGATTCTTGGCTTCGGCTTAGGTCCTGGTCTCAGGGTGGTGAGATCCAGTGACCCCCTTCCTGCCCCTCTCCGTGCTCAATCTTCCTGCCCCTCTCCGTGCTCAATGGAGAGCCTGCTTGGAGATTCTTCCTGTCGATCTTCCCCCCCTTCCCTGTGTGTGCGTGCACACGCACGTGCTCTTTGTCTCTTTCTCTAAAATAAATAAATCTTTAAAAACAATTATTTTAAGTCTTAAAGTATTACGATTTTTAATTCTGAAAGGGAATACAGTTGCAAAAATGAGAGTTTCTAAAATACAATTTCAAGTTTGCACTTGAAAAAAATTACAATGAAAAAGAAAACAACACTTAAAGAAATTATTGGTGCTATATTATAAGCTCAGATTGTGGGAAAAAAAGCTCAAACTTCACAAAGAGTGATATATAAATGTTGAAAAACATTGTATGTTGTGCGCTGGAATTCTTGAGGCTCTTCTTAAAGATTCACAACAAAGTGAGGGTTTTGAAAAATGCCAAAACAACTAAGTATGTTTGAATCCTTAAAAATAGTAATAAAATGTACTAAAAAAGGCAGTGACAGTATAATTTGATTTATTAGATTAAGGGCAGAAATGTATAATTTCTATGACTTCTTTTTTATGCTAAGCACATCACTGTTTAAATATGAAAGTAAAGCATATACATGGAAAACAGAAAATATGAGTTCATGTTACAGAAAGCTCTACATGGGAGACTGGTGTTGACTGTTCAATGAGATTGTCGAATGTTAATTAAGAGTGCTTTAGTGTATAAACAGCATGTAAATGTGCTATTTATGTATTGTTTTTTGACGCTGTCCTGGATGATCCTTTGAAGTCAGAACTAAAGAATAAGGAAAAAGCAAACAACTTAAAGAAGTTAAGAAGAGTGAATGTGTGAGTGTGTGGGTTTGGAAAAGGCCTTCCAGGAAGAGGAAATAGTATATACAAAGACCTTGAGCAAACGTGATATGCATGTGCATATGTGAAGTTCATTATGCCTGGACTTTGAAGGTCATTAATAGCTGTAATGGTTAACAGAAACCAAAAAGCATAAATAGGATGATATATAAAATTTTCTCTTTTGATTTTCAAAATAAATGACATACTTGCACAAGAATGAGTGGAAATCTAGATGAAAATCAGAGATTTTTGTTTGACTGCAAGTCATATAGATGTGATTTATTTCTAGTGAAAGGCAAGCAAGAGGACAGACATACACATACTGCTGTAAAAACATAGTTACAATAGAATAGTGTCCAGATATGGAGAACATATTCTCAGCCCATGATCTTTTGTTTGTCATTCCACTGATGGCACATTATATACTGTTGTAGTTTCCACATAGAAAGGGAACTGATATTCCCTAAGCAAATTTTTCCAGTGTTTGGAGGTTCCTATGAAGGACAAGTTAAGACAGCTGTGAAAGTTTGGCCTGAAGAAGGTAAACCAGAGACCTTACTAGATCTCACAATATCTTGAGAATTTTTCATTTGGAAGAAATTTAAGATGTATAGTGTGTTTTCATAATGTAGAATCAGGAGCAATGTGCAGGCATATTCTCACTCTAAATAATAAAGGACTTTTCTGAAAATAAAAAGCATTCTAAATAAAGGAATTGTCTTCACCATACACTTCCTGCCAGGGACTCATTTTAGGGGAAACTGATGCCCATTTCTTTAGCATGCTATACACGGTATTTCTTCACTGAGATGGAGATTGGACTATTTGACCCTACGTATCTCTCAGAGGCTGTGATTGTGTTTCTTGTACTTTCTCTTTGTTATGCTACACTGCCAGGAGAGTAAATGCCTGAGGTGGTTTTAAATTACTTGTCCAGATACTGGTTTTTGATCGTCAGAACACTAGCAGACTGACTTAGTTTTCTGTTCAGATGAGAGTCTTGAATTTGATTATGTTAGGGTTATCTCTGTTGGGGACCCTCATGCACACAACAACATTTTAATAACATGAAACACAGAGATGATAGTAGTTACCTTTTCATGAACTAAATAGCACCCACTATTACAAAATCATCTCTAGCAATACATGACATGCATTTATTGTCCTAGCTTTATATGCATTTCAAATAGCTTGGAGTAGCATTCTATATGATATTTTAACATTTTTGATACATTGATTATATGAAAAGTTGCCCTTGTAATATTTTTATTACCTAAGTCTATTCTCTTTTTCTGTTCTCATATATGATATTAGATATTTAGTGTTTATTGTATATAATATGATGCCCAGAGTACTTTTTTCTTTTGGGAAATAAACACCCATGTATACACACACATTTATACACACACATTCAGTCTCAGTCTCTCACATACATACACACACACTTCCTTTCCTTAGTCATGGTTTGGTTTCTGACTTCATCTTCCCATTGAAAGTACTTTAATTTAATATTCAAACCAGTATGCTAAAATATCAAACATTGAAGTTACATGTCAGGCATATTTTGAAATCTGTAGTTCAGTGTTTAGTCATAGACCTAATGAGTAACTTAATTAGAGACATCTGACAGGCTACCTTGGTTCTGAACATGGTATCTTGTTTTAAGTAACATACTGAAAACATTGTGTATTGGTGATATACCTGGTGATGACTGACTATAGTGATCAGAGTTACTTAGAATAATAACATTTGGGGTGCCTGAGTGGCTCAGTGGGTTAAGCCTCTACCTTCGTCTCAGGTCCTGATCTCAGGGTCCTGGGATCCAGGCCCGCATCAGGCTTTCTGCCCAGCAGGGAGCCTGTTTCCTCCTCTCTCTCTGCCTACTTGTGACCTCTCTCTCTCTGTCAAATAAATAAATAAAATCTTAAAAAAAAAAAGAATAACATTTGACACTTTATTTCACATTTTAGTTTTTGTGTGTGTTCTTGAGTTTAGTTTTATTTTTATGTTATGTCAATATTAAATTGTCTGTAATTTTAGTTGTTCCTTTCTGGATAGAAAACATTTATAGTATTGATTAGTTTTACCAACCCTCCCCCTTCTCCACATGCACAGCTAATTTCTGATCTGTCCTCTTTAGAGAGGCACTCTCCACTGGAGGCGTTCAAATGATTTTATTTAGAAGTCTACAATGCAGAATAAACTACTTTAAGTATTTCTGCTAATATGATACTCAGTCAACCCTGGAGGATTTGTCAGTGTATGGATCATAGAAACGATATCTTTAATTGGTGAAATGAGTGTTCATGGTGTGTGAATTGCCAGAAATAGTGTATAGGAATTCCTACCCTTGCAAGAATAGGGTTGTAAGGATGTATCCAGTTCTATAATCTACACCATTTGGAATGATGCCATAGGCTTATTATTTCATACTGGTTTTGTGTCCAGAAACTGACTCAGAGGGTCCTTTCTCACATGACTTTGTAAATGCTCAGCTGAATTTTACCTTCTAGAATATGACTGCACCTGCTTTGAATGAATTTGTCATACAAGGTGCTGTCATAGCTTCCAGAAACAAAGAACTGTGACTGCAGTGAGATTAGAGAACACCTGCTAGCCATGTATTTTGGATCCGTTTATTCCTAAAGATATGTGTGGTTGTATTCCATGTGAGCATTGGAATAGTAACATTATACACAGTAGGTTGTCAGTGGGGAGGCCAATATTCATTATCTACCTCTATAGAAAGGACTGACATTTACCAAAAAGAACATAAGTATGAATCATCAAACTGCCTTTGGTTCATATGCAGTCGGCAGCAATGTCACAGAGAGTATTTCCAGTGTATATTAAAAAGATGATAAAACAGCATATTTTTGATACTTCTGTAGTCAATAAGTCATTGAAAGTAAGTGGTTTTAATAACACTATAATAAATTTAACTTAATTTGTGTTTGTATATAATTTAAATGTGTTTGATATAAAACTTTCAAGGTTCCTGAATAAACTTTTCCATTTAGTATTCTGCTTTTACATGCTAGGTATGTAATAAAAGAGTTTGCTTTAGGAGACAAACACTACAAAGTGAAACAACAACAAAAAAATGGTCCCACCCAATCCAGGACCAAACAAAACAAAGCAAACCTAAAACAAACAAACTAACAAATCCATGAATCACCACAACTTGTTGTAACACAATAATAATATTATTTAAACTAACTTCCAGTGGGAAAATAAATTATTCTTTTCTGTTATGTCACTCAAATATATAAACAGTGTTTTGTTAGGACGGCTGTTTTTGATATCTCATACTTTATAACTCACAAGTGTTTGTGGTTGACATGGTGAAGTTCAGCAAAGATTCGCCTTCCAGGAAGGATTTGTTGCTCCAGCTGTTGGGAGCATTGTCCATAGATACCCTTCATCCCCAGCTCCCTTGAGCAATTGTCTCAGGTTCAGCAGGCTACTTTGATGAAAGTCATGCCTCCCATGTACAGCCCACCGACCATTAGTAATCTGTAGAAGAGATAATTAAGTTAGATTTTTGAAACCAGCCCAGGACAACTCTGATGGGCCATGCTTGTTCCAGAGGTTCCCATGGAGCTGGAGGAGGCAGTCACCAGCTGGCATTGCACTTGAATTTGTTCACCTACTCAAATCTGCTCTTTTCTATAGCTGTTGATCCCAAAGGCATTCCCTACAGACATTCTACACGTTGAATTCCATCTCAAATTCTGCTGTCTGGAGAACCCAACCCAGGGCACTATTTTGTTTTTTCATCTGGTGTCTTAGTTTGTTTGTTTGTTTATTTATTTATTTATTTATTTATTTATTTATTTATTTATTTATAATATTTTATTTATTTCAGAGAGAGAGCACAAGTAAGGCAGAAGGAGAGGGAGAAGCAGACTTCTCACTGAGCAGGGAGCCCGACATGGGGCTTGATCCCAGGACTCAGGGATCATGACCTGAACTGAACCAAACAGGCACCCCCAGTGTATTAGTTTAAAAAATGTTTCTGTGTGTTATAGTTCAGCAGTCAGAGGTATACATATATAGTTTTCTTGATGTATTTCCCTATTCTTCATAGGGTTTAATTAGAACAAACATAATAGTTATTTTATAGATAATTATAGTGACATAAATTTGGACATTTTATCTTCTTAAATAAATGTATGAAAATGTTTATTCTTTCCCAAGCATATGTTTAATTATTTTCTCAAAATATAAAAATTTTAAAAATTCAAATCATTTACACTGGATTTGAAATCACTGGAAAATCTTCTTAAGGTGTAGATGTTAGAAACACATGTTAGAGATAAATCAGCCTGGCAATTTATGCTTTAGGAGACATATAGAAGGGCGTTCTGAGGTACTAAATACTGAACAGCATTATGGGAACTTCTGAGAGATATTCCCTTCTTTCTGTGGTGAGACATAATGAAAGGGAGACTGACTATACTGTAATACCAAATGCTTATAGTCCACTCTTGCATTGTTCCTCCAGTAAATATACATTCTATAAGAAGCACATTTTGTCTGTTTAATTTTATCTATTTCATCTTCTCTTTTAAAAAAGATAGGATTTTACTGTGTTGATTGAAGAATGGAAAGAGACTTCAAAATTTTTATTAAAAACATACTGTTTTTTGGGTGCCTGGGTGGCTCAGTTGGTTGAACGACTGCCTTCAGCTCAGGTCTTGATCCTGGAGTCTTGGAGTTGAATCTCTGCATCAGGCTTCCCACTCAGCAGGGTGTCTGCTTCTCCCTCTGACCTTCCCCCTCTCACTCTTTCTTTCTCTCCTCTCTCTCGAATAAATTAGTAAAATCTTAAAAAATATATACTGTTTCTTCATTGTGTATTTATTGATGCTCTGCTGAGTCTAATTGCAATATGTGCTGGTTCCTGAAGAATTAACAGTCTAAAGTTAAAATATGCTTCCATTTTCTGGGGACACCTGGGTGACTCAGTGGGTTAAGTGTCTACCTTCAGCTCAGGTCATGATACCAGGCTCCCAGGATGGAGTCCCTCATCAGGCTTCTTGCTCAGCTGGGAGACTGCTTCTCCTTCTGCCTTCTCTCCCTGCTTGTGCACTGTGCGCTCTCTCTCTCTCTCTCTCTCTCTCTCTCTCTCTCTCTATATATATATATATATATATATATATATATATATCATACATACACACATAAATAAATAAAATCCTTTAAAAAAAACCGCAAAACCAAAAACTACAAAAATAAAATGTTTCCACTTTTTATTTATTTATTTTAGAGAGAGTTGGGGAGAGGGGCAAAGGGAGAGGGAGAAACTTTAGCACTTTGCACAGAGCATGGAGCCTGAATCAGGGCTGTGTCTCACAATGCTGAAATTGTGACCTGAGCTGAAACTAAGAATCAGATGCTTAACCAACCATGCTACCCAGGAGCACCCTATGCTTCCAGTTTTCTATAAAAGATGTAATGATCTATGTAAAAACTTGTTCTGTTGGTAAAAGTGGTTATATGACACAGTTTATTTTCTCCAATGGAGATAAAATAATAAAAGTGCCACTTTTATATTATAGAATATTCTGAAGATCAAAAACAGTGAAAATACAATATAATACACACATGTGTAAGGATATATATTAGCTTATATTAACATAAATAATTGGGTAGCTTATTATTATGAATAATTATTTTATTAGCTTCCTAATACATGTCTTTCATTTGTTAATGTCTTTTAGTGAAGAAATCTTACTTAGTCTAACCATTTTGTGGTTTCAGTTTCATTTTCTCTGCTATGAAGTGTAGTGAAAACGTATCATTGAAATTCTAATCATTCTTTAAATATTTGTAGAAACTCATTGTTTCCCTCAGTCTGTTTATCTCAAAGCTAACCAGCTGTAAATCTTTTTCATTTTTCTCATTGGTACAGTTTTCTTTCTGAAATAATTCCTCTGATATTTGTATGGATCACTTTAGTTTACTTTAATATATGGTAAATGAGACAAAATGAGGAACAGTGCTTATATTCCTGGAGTCGAGAGCTGTCAGCATCTTTTTGAGTGGTCTTCCATGATAAACCTCTTCTTTTCTAGAAGAGCAACAACTCCATCCATATTTTAAGCAGATATGAATCTTGGGTTTTTTGCTGACAAGCTTAGATTAGGTCCTCTCTTCCCTAACATTAGCTTTTTTGTAGCTTAATATTGGTTATAAGATGTGACTTTATTGTGTGCCCATTTATTTATTTTCTTATTGTATCAGTTTTTAAATTCTAAAATAATGCTTACTGATAAGTGGAAAATTGAACAGCGCATTTGTTTCCTATAAACCCAGTCTTTTTTTTTTATTTTTTCAGTGTTCCAAGATTCATCGTTTATGCCCCACACCCAGTGCTCCATTCAATATGTGCCATCAATATCCACCACAAGGCTCGCTCATCCCCTCACTCCCTCCCCTCCAAGACTCTCAGTTTGTTTCTGAGTCCAAAGTCTCTCATGTATTGTCTCTCTCCCCGATTTACCCCACTTTCCATTTCCTTCTCCTACTGTCCTCTGTATTACTCCTTATGCTCCATAGTAAGTGAAACTATATGATACTTGACTTTCTCTGCTTGGCTCATTTCACTCAGCATAATCTCCTCCAATCCAGTCCATGCTGCTACAAAAGTTGGATATTCATCCTTTCTGATAGAGGTGTAATATTCCATTGTATATATGGACCATATCTTCTTTATCCATTCATCTGTTGAAGGGCATCTTGGCTCTTTCCACAGTTTGGCGATTGTGGCCATTGCTGCAATGAACATTGGGGTACATATGACCCTTCTTTTCACTACATCTGTATCTTTGGAGTAAACACCCAGTAATGCAATTGCAGGGTCATAGGGTAGCTCTATTTTTAATTATTTAAGGAATCTCCACACTGTTTTCCAAAGTGGCTGTACCAACTTGCATTCCCACCAGCAATGTAAGAGGGGTCCCCTTTCTTCACAGCCTCTCCAATACTTGTTGTTTACTGTCTTGTTAATTTTGGCCATTCTGACTGGTGTAAGGCAGTATCTCAATGTGACTTTGATTTGAATTTCCCTGATAGCTAGTGATGATGAACATTTTTTTCATGTGTCTATTAGCCATTTGTATGTCTTCTATGGAGAAGTGCCTCTTCATGTCTCCTGCCCATTTTTTGATGTGATAATTTTCTTTTTGGATGTTGAGTTTGAGGAGTTTTTTTTTATAGATCTTGGATATCAGCCCTTTGTCTGTAGGGTCATTTACAAATATCCTCTCCCATTCCATGGGTTGCCTCTTTGTTTTGTTGACATTTCCTTTGCTGTGCAGAAGCTTTTTATTTTGATGAAGTCCCAAAAGTCATTTTCGCTTTTGTTTCCTTTGCCTTTGAAGACTTGTCTTGAAAGAAGTTGCTGTGGCTGATGTCAAAGAGGTTACAGCCTATGTTCTCCTCTAGGATTTTGATGGATTCCTGCCTCACGTTGAGGTCTTTCATCCATTTCAACTTTGCCTTTGTGTGTGGCATAAGAGAATGGTCCAGTTTCATTCTTCTATATGTAGCTGTCCAATTTTCCCAACACCATTTATTGAAGAGACTGTCTTTTTTCCACTGGATATTTTTTCCTGCTTTGTCAAAGATGATTTGACCATAGAGTTATGGGTCCATATCTGGACTCTCTACTCTGTTCCATTGGTCTATTTGTCTGTTTTTGTGCCAGTACCATGCTGTCTTGGTGATGAGAGCTTTGTATCAAAGCCTGGAATCAGTTTGCATGATGCCTCCAGGTTTGTCTTTCTTTTTCAACAATTCCTTAGCAATTCAGGGTCTGTTTTGGTTCCATATAAATTTTAGGATTGTTTGTTCCAATGCTTTGAAAAATATTGATGGAATTTTGATCGGGATGGCATTGAAAGTACAGATTACTCTGGGCTGTATAGACATTTTTTTTTTAAAGATTTTATTTATTTGACAGAGAGAAACACAGCCAGAGAGGGAACACAAGCAGGGGGAGTGAGAGAAGGAGAAGCAGGCCGCCCGCCAAGCAGGGAGCCCGATGTGGGACTTGATCGGGTCTCCAGGATCATGACCTGAGCCGAAGGCAGTCACTTAACCAGCTGAGCCACCCAGGCGCCCCAGGGCAGTATAGACATTTTAACAATGCTATTCTTCCAATCCATGAGCATGGGATGCTCTTCTATCTTGTGTCTTCTTCGATTTCTTTCATGAGTGTTCTATAGTTCCTCAAGTACAGATCCTTAACTTCTTTGGTTAAGTTTATTCCTAGGTGTCCTATGATTTTTGGTGCTATAGTAAATGGAATCGATTCTTTGATTTCCCTTTCTATATTTTCATTGTTAGTGTATAACAACACAACTGATTTCTGTGCTTTGATTTTATATCTTGCCACATTACTGAATTGTTGTATGAGTTCTAGTGGTTTGGGGGTAGAGTCTTGGGTTTTCCACATAGAGAATTATGCCATCTGTGAAGAGAGAGAGTTTGACTCCTTCTTTGCCAATTTGAATACTTTTTATTTCTTTTTGTTGTTTGATTGCTGTTGCTAGGACTTCTAACACTATGTTTAACAATATTGGTGAGAGAGGGCATCCTTGTCTTGTTCCTGTTCTCAATGGGAAGGCTGTCAGTTTTTTCCCATTAGAATGATATTTGCTTTGGGTTTTTCATAGATAGATTTTATGAGTTTGAGGAATGTTCCCTCTATCCCTATACTTTGAAGAGTTTTAATCAGGAACGGATGTTGTATCTTGTCAAATGCTTTTTCTGCATCAGCTGAAAGGGTGATGTGGTCCTTTTCTATTCTCTTATTGATTTGTTCTATCATGTTGATTGATTTGTGAATGTTGAACCACCCTTGAATACCAGGGATAAATCCCACCTGGTCGTGGTGGATAATCTTTTTAATGTACTGTTGGATCCTATTAGCAAGGATCTTGTTAAGAATCTTGGCATCCGCTTGGAAGGCTGGCTGGCGGCATGGCAGATGAGGAGGAAGACCCTACTTTTGAGGAAGAAAATGAAGAAATTGGAGGAGGTACAGAAGGCAGACAGGGTAAAAGGAAGAGACTTTTTTCTTTTTTTCTTTTTTTTTTAAAATTTTATTTATTTGACAGAGAGAAACACAGCCAGAGAGGGAACACAAGCAGGGGGAGTGAGAGAGGGAGAAGCAGGCTCCCCACTGAGCAGGGATCCTGATGTGGGACTCGATCCTGGGTCTCCAGGATCATGACCTGAGCCGAAGGCAGTCGCTTAACCAACTGAGCCACCCAGGCGCCCCAAGAGACTTTTTTCTAAAGAATTGTGATGTGTGATGTATGGGTTTGGGGATGACCAGAATCCTTATACTGAGTCAGTGGATATTCTTGAAGACCTTGTCATAGAGTTCATCATGGAAATAACTCACAAGGCAATGTCAATTGGAAGACAAGGCTGGGTACAAGTTGAAGACATCGTCGTCTTGATTCGAAAGGACCCAAGGAAGTTTGCTAGGGTTAAAGACTTGCTTACTATGAATGAAGAATTGAAGCGAGCTAGAAAAGCATTTGATGAAGCAAACAATGGATCTTGACACCTGTACTTTCTGAAGCTTCATTATCTTCTGGGGAGGCCATATATAATAACTGCGTATTTTCCACAGTGAGGTCCTGATATCTAGCCATGTATATGCAAGATGGAGAAACACAAATTTTTCAGCTTTTATTTTCATGTCTTCAAATTTAGAGTGATATTTGAGCCTTGAGTTGCCCTTGAATTACTTACTGGTTTTAATGACCACATGTAAATTGAAGTACCTTGCAAACCATGCGGTTCCTTCTGACTTTTGATTGTCTAAATGATGAAGTAGTATTTATGTATTGGGTGTATTTGTGCCATTGTAGGCTATACCATAGCTGTTTAATATATGAAATCTGTAGTAGGGCACCTTTGACAATGATTGCTAAGACGTGTTTCATGTATTCTAAAGTTTTTAGACTATGGTAGTCTAAGATTATTGAAAGATAGTGGATTGGTTTTTCTTTTTTAAGGAGAAGATGATACAAGAAAATAATAGTCTTTTTAGGAATGTCTATCTAAACTATTTGTTTTTTAGTATTTTCTATAGATCACAAGAATAATTTTATTTTTTTAAACTAAAAGTTTCATGTGAATTCTTCCATATTGGAAGACTTTTGATTTAAAACCTTTTGGGCTTATAATATACTAGTTGTCAAGTTTTAAGAGAACTCATTTTTCTCAGGTCAGATTAAAGCTTCTAAAAATAAATGCTTTCAGTGGTAGGAATGGTATTGCTTAAAAAGCTGATGGCAGGATAAGCATTTAGAATGGTATTTTATTAACATATTTGTTAGTACTTGTTCATTGTGGAAATGTGTACTTGACTAAAACCATATATGGCTATGGAAACCACTTTTGTATTTCAGGATATACAAATTTTGTGTGTGTTTAGTTTATTGTATTAAATTATTGCACTTAGCTTAAAATAGGGCTGAAAACTGCATTTAAAGGGATCACTGAATATTACTGTTTGTGAAACAGTGTTTGTGTGCTGCTTATAAACATTATAAATCAGCATGTAGGAGAATGTCACTTTCTTAATCTGTTGATACAAGGAATGAAGTAAAAGGTTAATAATTGAAAAAAAAAAAGAATCTTGGCATCTATATTCCTCAGGGATATTGGTCTGAAAACCTACTTTTTGATGGGGTCTTTGTCTGGTTTGGGGATTAACATAATGCTGGCTCCATAGAAAGAGTCTGGACGTTTTCTTTTTCTATTTTTTGAAACAACTTCAGGAGAATTTTTGAATGTTTGGTAGAATTCCTCAGGAATGCATCAGGTCCTGGGCTCTTGTTTATTGGGAGGTTTTTGATCACTGCTTCAATCTCGTTACTAGATATTGGTCTGTTCAGATTGTCAATTTCTTCCTGTTTCAATCTTGGAAGTCCTATAAACCCAGTCTTACTGCTGGACCTAGTTAATACCAATGGCCTGTTAAGTAAATGGGTTCAGTTTTTTTCACATTCCTATACACATATTTAAATATGTAATTAGATATTTAAATGACTGTCATTTTTGCTAAAAAAAAAGAAAAGAAACTAGTGCTAAGCATACTTCACATTTTAATTTTCAACTTGTGCTTCTCTCCAAAAAAATACTGAAATGTAGATATAGTTCACTTTATATTTTTAAAAAATTCTCTGGTATGGTTTAATTGATATTTATTCAGTATTTCCCTTGTTGATGAGTATTTAGATAGTTTTCACTTTTTTGCTTGTTTTTCATTTTACAATCATTTATATAATAAACCTTGAATTTATCTTTAATATTGATGCTTTTATAGCTGAAGGATACATTCTGTAAATGAGATTACTGTGCCAAAGATTATGTGTATTATGTGTATTTTAATTTCTCATAGTGTTATACCATTCATTTTGTAGATTATTAGTCAAACAAAGCCTGTAACTGTTCTTCTAAATGGAAGGTTTTTTCCTTTTTAAAGCCATGTCTCTCCCATTCAATATATATACAGTTGGCTATGAAGTGAAAATATAGAATATGTATGTTTCATTCCTTTAAGTGACTATTTAATCATGGTAGAACACTCAAGACATTTGAGAACATTTCTTCCATCACCAAACAAATATGTTGCTTTCTGTCTTTTAAATTGTTTCTATAGTCAATTAATTTAAAAATATAATAAAGATTTCTAGAGTAGCTGGAGGTATTCATTCCACACAAAATTAAAGGTCCCAACACATCCTCTAACACTATAAAGAAAAAGAAGAATAAACAAAAAAAATGTACAAATTAAATGCATTCAGTATAACTAGAAAAATAGAGTTCTACAAATTTCAAATTATCTTTGGTAGAAAATGTCTGAAAAGAACAAAAACTATGGAGGGAAGAAAATAAGGAAAAGCAGAGTTTAAGTTTGAAATAAATGCACCCCAGGGAGAAGCTCTCATTTAATGAAAAAATACAGAAAATGCTCTTTTAAAAAACAAAGAAAACAACAGGCAATACTTAAATGTGAGTAAGGGATTTATTTATTAACATGAGATTTATCCTGTTATCTAACAAACAAAAAAATATATGTTAAAAATGGTTTGTAAGAAGTTCAGAACACTGATCCCTGAGTGAGGGAGACAAAATGAACTCTACAATTGCCACAGTTTACTAACTGAAGAGAGTTTTGAGGCTGTAGAAGAGAGAAGGGAAATAGAGATATTGTCCTAAATTGAGTAGACAGACTTAAGACACAAGTTATGGCAACTTGAGTTCACATGGTAGAGTAACAAACCAGAGGAAGGAAGACAGAGAGACATAGAAAGAGCTGTGGAGAGGCCCTTGTGAGTACTTCACTAAGTACTCACCAGTGAAAACATGCAAAATCTGAAGAATGTCAGGGAAAAGTACCCAAATAGTTCATATTTTTGACAAAAAAATCAAGATCGGCGCACCTGGGTGGCTCAGTCGTTAAGTGTCTGCCTTTGGCTCGGTTCATGATTCTGGAGTCCAGGGATCAAGCCCCGCATCGGGGTCCCTGCCCTGCGGGGAGCCTTTTTTCCCCTCTCTCGCTCCCCCTGCTTGTGTTCCCTCTCTACTTGTGTTTCTCTCTGTCAAACAAATAAATAAAATCTTTAAAAAAAAATCAAGTAAATTGGAAGTAGAGTAATCCAGGGAGAGAAACAAAACAACAGAGACTTTGGACACAGAAACAAACTGAGGGACTTGGAGGGAGGGGGGTGGGGGAATGGGAGACCCTGGTGGTGGGTACTGAGGGCACCTATTGCATAGAGCACTGGGTGTGGGGAATGGGCAAGGAATCTTGGAACACTGGAAAAAAAATAAGTAACAATAAAAAAAATAAAATAAAATTAAGTTTTTTCACTAGAAAAAAAAATCAAGATTACATGAGGTAATGTCAACAAGTTGTTTTTGTTTTTGTTTTGTTTTTTTTGACTCAGTATTCTGGCAAAATCTAAAGGCTGCGCTTTCCCTTTATAATAAAACTTAAGGTCAAACTGTTTCCCAAAAACTCAATTCTATTTTAGAACAAAGCATGAGAATATTTTATAGGGAACAAAAATATCACACACACACAATAATGTGAAATTCACAATGTCTGGTATCCAAACAAAAACTATAAACCATGAATGAAGGTGGAAAATATGAACCATAATGAAGAGGGAAAACATGCAATAGAAGCAGATATATGAATGACACAGATAATTATTACTGTTATATATGCTCAAGTGGGTAGAGGAAGGATTGAACATGTTAAGCAGAGATATAGAAGATGTCACAAGAACCCAAAGTCCTACAGATAAGAAGTACAATATCGTAAAAATACAACAGGTGAGAATAGTATCAGAGCCCTTCTAGAAGAAAAATATTAGTGGAGACAGAGTAAGACAAACTATCAAAACTGAAACTCAGAAAAAAGATTGAGAAGAAATGGACAGTATTAGGGAGCTCCAGGACAACTCCAAGTAGCTAGATGCATGTAATTTGAGACCACATGGGAGAAGAGAAAGAATAGGGGAAAACATTTGAAAAAACAATGGCTGAAATTATTGTTAACTAGTGCATAAGATGAAGATGGTATTTTGTTTTATTCCATCCTCTGCTTCCAGCTTTTCCTCATGATTCTTTCAGAAAGCCTGTCTCCATGCGTTTGTCCTTCCCTTAACAAAGTTATTACCTCAACACTTGCTAGCTTGTACAGGGTCAATTTCTTGTCCTGCTCTAGACTCAGTCCCTGAGTGCCTAGTTCTCCATAATAGGGTTTTCTGTTTCCCTTAATGGTAGCAGTTATCTTGTGGTCTGGACAATAGTAATTTCATGGGCCCTTTCTCATTAGTAGAGGGTATGTTACTTCCCTTTCTCCCAGAAGGAGTAGGTCTTGAGATTTGTCTTAGGGTATAATAGATTTGTTTTCCTTTTTATGACAGATAAAAGCTTTTATTTCCTAGGAGTAATAATATAGGAAGGAAGGGCTTTTTGCAAGGCTATATGTTTTTGGTGGTAGGATTCACTATCTCCCTCAACCTGGCACCACTGATTAATGCTTTATTTGGTATACAGCCTGCATTCGTTCTACTGAACATTTAGTGTTGTTCTGTGAAGAGCCTGTAGTTTGGTTAAAAATGACTGTATGAAATCACTGCATTGTATCTATACATATATTTGAATTCTTAACTGCTAGAATGACAGCCTGGTATTCCTCCTGTTCTTTGCTTAGCATGAATGTCTTGTCACTGTACCATTTTTTTCTTTTTTCTTTTTTTTTTTCTAAAGGTTTTATTTATTTGACAGAGAGAAACAGCCAGAGGGGGAACATAAGCAGGAAGAGTGAGAGAGGGAGAAGCAGGATTCCCGCCGAGCAGGGAGCCCGATGTGGGACTCAATCCCAGGTCTCCCGGATCATGACCTGAGCCGAAGGCAGTTGCTTAACCAACTGAGCCCCCCAGGTGCCCCTATACATTTTTTTCTCAGAGGTACCCGTATTTCCTGAAAAGTTAAGCAAATTGGGTGCCTGGGTGGCTCAGTGGGTTAAAGCCTCTGCCTTCGGCTCAGGTCATGATCTCAGGGTCCTGGGATCAAGGTCCGCATCAGGCTCTCTGCTAAGCAGGGAACCTGCTTCCTCTTCTCTCTCTGCTTGCCTCTCTGTCTACCTGTGATCTCTCTCTCTCTCTGTCAAATAAATAAATAAATAAATCTTTAAAAAAAAAAAAGTTAAGCAAATTGACTGACCTCCAGTATTAGCTCTCAGGCATTTTCAGGGGAAGTTATGATTTTGTAGGTTATCCAGCTTTTTTTGTTGTTACACTTGGGAGCAATGATATTTTCTACACTCTTCATTTTAAGAGGAAGCAAGAAGTCTGTGCCTGGCTTTTGATATTATTTTGCCTCTATGTTTCATACTCCACTGCAGCCCTATATCAGTTCAATATAACCCCAGTGTCTGCCCCCAAACTCAGGAATCCAGTGTAAACTTATGTGTGAGGTTCCCACTTAATCGAAATGAAAACGAAGTGTATCTATAATATGACAATTTTTTAAAGATTTATTTATTTGAGAGAGAGAAAACAGTTTAAAAACCTATCTATAGTATTTTTAAATTTTTATTATTATTATTTTTTTACTGTAACCAAATGTAAATTGACACATCGTGTTCAAGGTTCTAAAAATCATTTAAGGGTGCCTGGGTAGCTTAGTTGGTTAAGCATCTTGCTTGGGCTCAGTTTCTGATCCTGGGATCCTGGGATCGAATCCTGGGGTCCAGATCCTGTATCCAGGTCCCTGCTAAGTGGGGAGACTGTTTCTCTGTCTCTTTCTGCCTGCCGCTTCCTCTGCTTGTTCTCTCTCTTTCTCTCTCTCTCTCTTAAATAAATAAATAAATAAATAAATAAATAAATAAATAAATTCTTTAAAAAATTTTTTTTAGAGAATTCTAAAGCCCATCCTAGTGACCTTCAGTTCATTAGGGCAACAAAATGTTTATCTGTTCTCTAGCTCAAGAAAACAAATGAATCATTTCTGACACTATTAGGTAGTTCGCTCAGTTCTGTTTTTTGCATGAACTGTCTCGTTCTATGTAAGGTACATGTCATTAAAAGTGAGCCTGCAGATAGTGTTAACATTCAGGTCTTTTGAATAATGTCTGGAGGATAGAAACATGGATGCAAAAGTCATTTAAAATTCACCACTGCCTTTAATTAGACTAACCTTGCAGGCTCAACAGATGAGCCTAGCTAGATCAAGTGAGTTTTTGTTAGTATTTCTAATATGATCCTAGATATTAATTGAAGGGCTGTACACAGACTGAGAATTGATGAGGCATGTGATATGGGTGTACTTGTGGCTGCAGAGAAACTGTGACCTCTTTAATGATGAGGAAATGCATAAGGGTTATAGGGGAATTTTTTTCAAGCTTCCTGAAGGAATTTAGTATAGCTTTGCTTAGACTTTTCCTTGGCTTAATAGTCAGTTAGAGCTTTAAGGGCTAAATTATCTGACATAAGCAGAAGTTAAGTTCTCATTAGAACAAACATTCACTATGAGCCTATGCTGCATTGCATTTGATTATCATGCTTATTTTCTCTGATTAAAAATGATTCCTATGTTGAAATTGAATGGAAGGGAAATCTTATAGCAAGAGCATAATATCAGGCAAATGTTAAAACTTCTGTTCTGTAGATGGAGATTACACCTTCTCAGCAGCATCTAGAAACATGCTGATTTATTGCTAGTTCCAAAAAGAAATCAGAAATGTTTAAAACATGCTAACTTAATCACATAATGTTAAGTGTCTCTACATTGGTGCTTACAAAAGTACTGCAAAGTTACATTAGGAAGAGATATTAAGGCACATTCAATATTCTTCTCTACTTGGAATTACATTATAATGACACAGTACTTATTTCAGGCATTTCATCAAGGATTGAAAAGTACATTACTGATAATGAAACATTCTGTGTCCTGCAAAAATTAGAATTTAGAGTAAAATCTCATTAATTCAAACATCGGTGTTCCAGAATTTGAAGAAATCTAGACATGTATTAAAATGATGCTTAAACTTATACTGTCTATAAAGTGTTTGCTACAAAGATGCATGTTCTGATAATTACTAAACTACTTAAAACACACTTTAAACAATCTCAGTTCCTTCAGAAAATCAGATAGTTAAAAGTTTAGTTAAAAGTAATCTGTAAATTTACAGATTATTTTTTATCCATCTATTATAGCAGATTCATAAAGACATAGGGGCACCTGGGTGGCTCGGTTGTTGAGCATCTGCCTTTGGCCCAGGTCATGATCCTGGACTTTCAGGATCGAGCCCCACATTGGGCTCCCTGCTTGGCAGGAGGCCTGCTTCTCCCTCTCTCTCTCCCCCTGCTTGTGTTCCCTCTCTAGCTGTGTTTCTCTCTGTCAAATAAATAAATAAAATCTTAAAAAAAAAAAAAAAAAAAGACATGTAGGCCATGCTTATTTCATCCAGTTTTGGAGACAATTGAATATTTAGTATGATCAAGTCACATTTTTTTTTCTTTTGAGTGTACTATATTTTAGCTTTCTTGTATTGTAGGGTTGTCTTCCAAATTGTTGACAATAATTGAAGTTTCATTTAATTAATGTTTGTGTAAATATGGAATGCTTTGTAGGGATACATAATTTCCTCCTCCCCTGTGTCTAAACCGAATGACTAAATGCAAAGTTATTAGAATTATTTATTATTTGTATAGTCCTTTAAATTATTTTGTATTGTTCCTTGCAATTGCTTTGCAGTCTTATTGTATAGACTTCTTTGAGTGAGATTTCTTTTGCCTTCATTGTAATGGATTCAGGGAATAAGCAAAGGTTATGGTAGACAATGATTTAATGTGCTGTTTCAGGGTACATTCAGCCATACATTTCTGGCCTTTATTCTCACTCATTTAATTATGAAACTGGTGAGTATGGCTAAGGTTCTCCATACAATCCCCCTTTCATTTTTAGTAAAGAACATAAAATATATCTCCAGCATTGATGCATCCAAATAGAGACTAAATTTAGTACTTTTCATTGCACTAGTTGTGATCATCTGAGGTTTTACTGATGAGAAAGAGTTGAATAATGTTTTAGGAAGTCATCTTAAAATGGAGGGTTGACTCTTTCTTTCATTTGTCTTTGTTGCTGGTTAAGTATAAATGAGGTGATGGTCCTGTTATTATTGAGAATCATAGTAGAAAGGTCATGACTCATTCAGAACAGAAGCAAGGAGAGTTAAACAGAGCTATAGAACTCATGGAACATTTGTATCTGGAAATCCGCTGTGATCTGGCTCTGTCTTGTTTAGTCATTGTTATTTTGTATTTTTCTGTGACAAGCAGCCAAACATAAATGATGCTGTGACTTTGACAGAAGTTGCAGAGCATGCTTGTCTCAGCCTTTCCTTTCTCTGTCCCTGATTTGTAGATTTGTCTGCCTACAGAGTGGCTGGATTTGGGACTGCCTGCTCGAGGTTAGTTTGCAGATGTCAGCTGTGTTGGGACCAGGAGTAAATTTATCTAATTATGCAGCATAGGACTAGAAATCTTATTTAGCTGCAGATCTAAAAGCAGCTTCTGAAAACAGCTTTATCATTAATAAAGTTCATATTTTTATCTCCATCTGCCCTGACTCACTTATCAGCTGTGTTGAGATCATTGTGAATTAGTGAAAATGATCATACAGCTATATATAGTAGCGTTCAGGTAAATATTCAACAATTGAATCTCCAGGAATAATAGCTGTGATTATTAGTGTTTGCTGATTTTGGTGATTGAAATACCAATTTTAAGCTACAAATGTGACATCACTAAACACATTGGACAGGTGGTTACAGTAGCACATCATTATGCAGTATTTCTGCCATACAGATACAGGAGATATAAATCTTAAAAACTTCTGTAATAGTAACCCCTGGTAAAATAATCAGGAAATTATGACTAATATGAATTACCTTCATTTTTTCATAATTTATTTGATTATTATGTTTATATAATTTAGCTTTTAATAATAGTTGTATTTAACAGGAAACTGAAAATTTCTGAAGAGTAGAAACTAATTTTCAGGAATCAGTATACACTGGCTTTTACACTTATGCATATCATTGAAGAATTATATATTTTAGAGTTACTGTTTATGAAAATTATGTTTCTAATTTTTTTTAAATGTCATATTCATAACAGAATATTGCCTTATTTTAGTAATCTTTGTTGCCATGTTGCAACTTATTCAATACTAGTCAGAAGCTAGTTAATTAATCCCATGAACAGGTAAGATGTATAGGTTTTTGTATTTTTCTTCTACATAAGCAAAGTGGAATGATTTCCTATACTCCTGTCTTGAAGTATAAGTTCCTAATATTCAGTGATTACCCTTAATAACATCTTGTGGTAATTTCTGATATTTAGCTCCATGAATGGCATTTCAGGTATGAATGGGAATAATTTACAAGCATTAGGTTGTGGTTATTAAAATACCTGCTTTATTAAGTTGATTTACATTTCATTTTTTAGTAAGCAAGCACTATTACTTGTTATTTTTCTAAATCTATCCTTCATATTTCAAAGCATTGTTCAAAGTTCCCAGTATTTGATTATTAAAGAAGGGGAAGTTTTAACTCTTTGATGAAGAGTTTCCATACTTTATCATTTAATATTATTTAATTATAGTGAAACTAACTTTCCTTATATGCAAAGCATGTGAACAATGATACACTGAAGTTACCTTGCAGAGATTAATTAGAAGGCAGATGGAAAGCTGTCATAATAGTAACTGGCACCTATCACGATTTCTCCATTTGATCATTCTTATTTTTGCTTGACTCTCATAATGCTGAATTTGCATTCCAGAAGTGAGAGTTGGATTTGATTTGAGGAAAAGAGCTTACTTAAGAGAGGAATTAAGAAGTGATACATAGGTACTGACACTTTGGATTTGTATCCAAGGAGAATTTAATGTCAAATGGCACCTGGGTGGCTCAGTTGGTTAAGCATCTGCCTTCAGCTCAGATCATGATCCCAGGGTCCTGGGATCGAACCCCACATCTAGCTTCCTGCTCTGGGAAGTCTGCTTCTCCCTTTCCCTCTGCCTGCTTGTGATCTATCTCTGTCTCTCAAATAAAATAAAATCCTTAAAAAAAAAAAAAAAAGAATTTAATGTCAAAGGAGGAGACATCTGGACATCAGGTCTTAGCAGAAGAAGGTAATTGATAAAACAGTGAACAAAGTCACTGATTTTTAGACTCCTAGTCTAGAGATACGCGAAAAGGTCAAGAAGCCCATTGTTTTTGGTGCCTAAGGGGTAAACGGAGGCCTTAGAGTTCTGAAGTGTTAAAATGAGGTGGTTAGCTTTGCCACCCCTAGTCATTAAAAGAAAACTATTTGTATCTGACTCCTAGAAGAGACATGGACACTTCTATCTATCAGAGAATGTGTTTAGACAGTTGACATGAATATAAAGTGGGAGAAATCTGCTTATTGTGAGTGAGGATATAGAAAGGAAGTTACTGTCAGAGTTTGAAAGTTATTTGAAAGATATTTCCAACCACACTCTTGATTCCTTGACTAACCATATGACTTTTCAGCTAACATTTAAGGGTTTGTTATAATAGAAATTGCATTTATTTATTATGAGTATTCCTGTAAAGATCTTAGATCAAGGCGTATGAATAATATATAAAAACTTAATTTTGCTATATGTTTTATAATATCCAGTTTTGTTGTTATAGTGAACAGTGTCAGTATCATGAGGAAAATGCATTTCACATTTACTTATTTTACTTTAGATGAACTATTGCCCTGTAAATAATTGATTTTACAAAATGGAAAACATTATCAAAGAATTAAGCAGATGCTCAGAGAATGTATTTATTCTCCTGGCAGCTGGCTGCCATTGTCAGCTTGTCATTCAAAGCTGCCAGCCTGCCTCTCCATGCTGACAGTTGCTACGGGCCTGGTTTTCAGTGATGCCACTTGAGTCCAGTCTAAAGCCTGTGAAACAAAAAGTAAAGGTTGATTTAGTGTTTCCATTTTCTTGGAAAATGGAAATGGAATTGGAATTTCTAGCATTGATAATGGTAGTGAAATTACTGGAGACACCCTATGTTTATTGTGGCATTATGTGTGTAATAGCCAAAATATGGAAGCAACCCAAATAACCATTGATAGATGAATATACAAATAAGATGCAGTGTATACACACAGTGGACTACTACTGAGCCATAAAAAGAATAAAATCTTGTCATTTTTGACAACATGGATAGACATAGAGAGTATTATGCTAAGTGAGATAAGGCATCTAGAGGAAAACAAATACTACATGATTTCACCCATATGTGAAACCTAAAAAAAAAAAAGAAAAAAACCCACAAATGAACAAAGTAACAAACAGATCTTAAATACAGAGAACAAACTGGTGGTTGCCAGTGGAGTCATTGGGTAGGGGATGAGTGAAACAAGTGAAGGGATTAAGAAGTAGAAACTTTCAGTTATAAAATAAATAAGTCATGGAGATGAAAAATGTAGCATAGGGAGTATTGTCAATAATATTTAATAATGTATGGTGACAGATTTAACTATATACTTATCTTGGTGACCATTGAGTATAGTATAGAATTGTCAAATCCTTTGGCAGTATACCTGAAATACTATACAATACATAGCATTGTATGTCAAGTAGTATACTTCAATTTTAAAAAAATGAACAATGACAAAAAATATTGATTCTTTTTGTTGAAGAAGAGTCTTTACAGTTGGAGGGCCTTAACTGGTCTGTCTGTATGAAGATCTTGGTGCTTATGGCTGCCTTATAGAAGAAACTAAGCATAGAAAGCCTCATGCACAGAAGGTACACCTCTGGAATATCTCCAGTGGCCTTTGTTTAAATTTAAAAAAGAAACAAATGACCATCCATGGAACTGCTTATATGTCTCTCTCTACATAAGTACTGAATTGAATAACTGATACAGAAATATCTTATGCTTATGAGAGCCATGTGTTTGGGTTGGATGTCAGATGTTATTCCCTCTCTTTTGTTTGTGCTTCTTTTCCATAGTTTCATATGAAAGCAAACAAGAACAGGGTGATTAGTGATTAGCCCCTAGGTAAGAAAAAAAATAGTAAAATTTAAGATGTTATGTACCTTAACATAGGTAAATATATTACATAAAATTAAGTAATGGGTTCATATATCAACACCCACTGCATCCTTGGGCCTGTCCCCTAAACTCATTCTGTTTCTTCTTTGGAAAAACAACAGCAACAAAAACAAAACCAAACAAACAATGAACAAAATAAGCAAAAAAAAACCCACAAGTTTCCACAGTTATCTGGGCTTTGCCCATTATACTCCCTTGAAAAAAGATACAAATTATTGTGACTAATAAAGCTATTTCTGTACTATGTCATGTTCTTTATCTAGAGTGCTGTTGTTGTTCCTTCCTTGGAAAAAGGCACAGAAAATCTGATGAGGAGGCCAGGACCTCAGGCATGGTGCTGGACCTCCTCACATAATCCCCCAGAGTCCCTGCAAGACTTCACGCTTAAAGTTTCTGACATCCATTGAAATTTCAGTATGTCAGAAAGATGTATTCTGCCTTCAGATGAGAATGCTTATATGTTCCGACTATCTGTTGCTGTGTAAAAACTTACTCTAAAACTTGGGGTTTAAAATGACCATCATGCTTTCATACCTTATAACTTTGTGGGTCAGGAATTTGGGGTGTGGTCCAGCTGGATAATGCTTTTCCTGTACATGATACAGACTGAGGATACTTGGTAAGATGCAGCCAGCAGGTAATATGGTCTGGAATGATCAAAGTGGCTTTGTACACATATCTGACTTCTTATCTGGGAATTAGTGGAAGACTGGAGACACCTAGGATTGTTAAACAGAACATCTAGATGTCATGGCCTCTAATGTAAAGCTATCTCAGCATAATAGGACACTTTTGGAGCTTCAGGGCTCCCGCAGAGATTTTCTCATGAATCTGGAAGTGGAGGTGACATGTGTCCAGGGTTCTGGGCATAGAATGTTGTACTTGCTCTTTTCTATTGGCTAAGCAGGTAACAGTGTCTTCACAGATTCAAGATTAGAAGTAGACTTCTTCTCTTGGTCAGAGTAAAGTCAAAGAAATTTGTCACATTAGATATTTGTGGGCACTAGTAGATGATATCATGCCTTAAAATGACCATGCCCATCTGAAGTCTCTATCAAAATGTTCTTTACTAGAAGGGACAATAGATGTCACCATCTGAATATTTCCAAGCTGTTTATACACAGACATTTCAAACAAGATTACAAGATCAGTGATTCACATGTAACTTTTATAATCCTTAATCTATCCTCAATTTTAAGCCCTTTTTGGCAGTCTCAGATAATCTGATCCTGCTTTTGTCTTTCTAACATGTGGCTGGTCATTTCAGTTCTCTTGATCTCAGACTCCTTATGTCACATTGTTTTCTGTCTCAGTCTTTGCTATTGATAATTACACAAACCCATTAAAAATATTAATTAAATGAATGGATTTCCATAGAGGAATTGGCCTCTTACTATTTCCACAGATCAATTTTTGTGTGCATCAGAATCACCTGGAGGAGGCCTCTTATGATACACACTAAAGTTTCTTATCCAGGCTAGGTCCCCAAAATAAGCATTTCTAATAAGCTCCCAGGTGATGCTGATGCTACCAATCCAGGCATCACCACCTGACCTAGGTTATTTAAACTTAGATTGTTCTCTCCTGGTAATTTTATTGGTACCCAGCTATAATCTGTATCCCTTGAGATACATTGCCCACATTGGCTCTAAAAGAGTTGCTTCTATAAAGAATATTAGAGTTTAAATGCAATAGAAATTTGGATCATCAAGAGGTATCAAAAGATTTGACTTATCAACAATTAAATAAAATTTGTATCTTTTCATTACCATAAATTATAAGCATTCTAATATGTCTTGAATAATGATCAAAAGAGCACAAATAAATTAGCTAGTGAAAAATTTTTTTTAAAGGTTTTATTTATTTATTTGACAGAGAGAAACACAGCTAGAGAGGGAACATAAGCAGGGGGAGCGATAGAGGAAGAAGCAGGCTTCCTGCAGAGCAGGGAGCCTGATGCAGGGCTTGATCCCAGAACTCCGGGATCATGACCTGAGCTGAAGGCAGATGCTTAACGACTGAGCCATCCAGGCACCCCAGAAAATATTTTTTGAAAAAGTTCTGTAATATATTTTCTGAGGAATCTTCTTTGTTTGTTTAATTTGCTTATAAAACATCGTTTTACACTTGAAGGGTCCTTTTACTTTATTATTTTAATTCTGTGTCTAAATATTAAACATTCTGTTTTGAAGTAGATCTTCTAGAAACTTTAACTTAGTGAAAAGGTCAATATGGTTGTCCTTATGCCAGTACCACACTGTCTTGATTATTACAGCTTTTTACTAATTTTGAAATTGCAAAATAAGACTTTCCCCAATTTTTTTTCTTTGTCAAGATTGTTAGTTATTATGTTGCTTGTATTTCCATTGCTTAGAATGTATTTTAATATAAAATAATTTTTTCTCTTTTTATTTTTATTTTTTAATCTTATTAACTTTTTATTTTTTCCATAACCCAGCCACCCTATCCCTCCCTCTCAACTCCCAGCAGCCCTCAGTTTGTTTCCTGAGATTAAGAGTCTCTTATGGTTTGTCTCCCTCCCCAGTCCCATCCTGTTTCATTTTTTCCCTTCCTACCCTCCACGACCCCCATCCTTACTCTCAAATTCCTTATATCAGAGAGAGCATATGATAATTGTCTTTCTCTGATTGATTTATTTCACTCAGGGAAAAAAAATAGTTGAGAATTTGAAAATGATTATGTTTTGTTTATAGATAATTTTAAGAGTATTGCCATCTTAATTATATTGTCTTCCAATCCAGAAACGTAGGATGTCCTTCTATTTATTAAGGTCTTTGTTTTTCTGAAATATCTAATAGTTTTCAAAGAAAACAAAATTTAAGTTTTGTTTTTTTATTTTGTTGTATTTCTTTCTAAGTATATTGTCTTTTTGATGGTGTTGTAAATAGAATTATTAATTTATTTCTCAGATTATTTACATTATAGCAATGGAATTGACTTTTAGACATTAATCTTACCTCTTATAGTCTTGCTGAACTTCTTTGTTAGTCTAATAGATTAGCAGTGGATCTTTCAGAATTTTCTACGTGTATCATGCTGCCAGCAAATAATTTTTACTGCTTCTTTTTCAATCTGGTTATCTTTTTATTTTTTAAAGATTTTCTTTATTTATTTGAGAGGGAGTGATCAAGAAAGAACATAAGGCGGGAGAGAGACAGAAGGAGAGGGAGAAGCAGGCACCCTACTGAGCAGGGAGCCTGATACAGGGCTAATCCAAGGACCCTGGAATCATGACCTGAGCCGAAGGCAGGCACTTAACTGATTGAGCCACCCAGGCACCCCTCAGGTTGGCATTTTAAGAAAATTTTTTGCCTAATTTCTCTGACTAGATTCTCCAGTGCAGTGTTGAATAGAAGTAGTGGGAAAGGATGTCTTTGTCTTATTCTTGATCTTAGGCAAAAGCATTGTCTTTCTCCATTAAATATATTACTTACAGATTTTCCTACATGCATTTAATCGAGTTAAGCAGTCTCCCTTCCACTTATCACAAAGAGTTGTTGGATTTTGTCAAATAGTTTTTCTCTATCTGCTGAGGTGTTCATGTGCTGTTGTTTTTATTCTATGTTAGTCTGCTTTATAGTAATTGATTTCCTGATATTAAACTAATTTTATATTCCTTGGATAAATCCTTAGCCATATTATATAATCTTTTTTATATATTGTTGTACTTGGTTTACTAGTATTATTTAGAATATTTGCATTCATGATTGTAAGTAGTATTATGTGTAGTTTTCTTGTGATGCTTATCTGGTTTTGGTAATAGGATATTAGTTATTTTCATTGCATGAGTTGGGGAATGTTCATTGATCTTTTATGTTTTAGGAGAGTTTATGAAAAATTGATAGTCCGGAGGCACCTGGGTGGCAGGGTTGGTTAAGCGACTGCCTTAAGCTCAGGTCATGATCCTGGAGACCCAGGATCGAGCCCCACATCGGGCTCTCTGCTCAGTGGGAAGTCTGCTTCTCCCTCTCTCACTCCCCCTGCTTGTGTTCCCTCTCTTGTTGCTGTGTTTCTCTCTGTCAAATAAATATATAAAATCTTTAAAAGAAAAAAAAAAAGAAAGAAAAATTGGTAGTCCTCTCTAAATGTTTGAAAAATTTTGGGCCCGAACTTTTCTTTGTGGAAATATTCTGATTACAAGTTCTGTCTCTTTACATCATATATATTTTTATAATTCTTGCTTTTACTTCTCTTATATAATAATATAATATACTAATTCTATCTCTTTACTTCATATGTATATGTGTTTTTATATTTCTTGTTCTTATATATAAATATATTTTTCTATTTCTTTTTTATTTTATTTTTTAAGATTTTATTTATTTATTTGAGAGAGACAGAGATAACGACAGAGATGGTAAGAGAATATGAGTGGGGAGGAGAGGGAGAAGCAGGCTCCCGCTGAGCATGGAACCCGACATGGGACTCCATCCAGGACCCTGGGATCATGACCTGAGCCAAAGGCAGACGCTTAAACGACTAAGCCACCCAAGCTCCACTATATTTTTCTATTTCTTGTTGAGTCCATTTTCATAGTTTACGTCTTTGCAAGAATTTGTCCATTTCATCTAAGTTATTTAACTTGCTGGCATGTATTCTCTTAAAATGATTTTTATATTTGTGAGATTGGCATTGATGTCTTCTCTTTTATTCCTGATTTTAGCAGTTTTACTCATCTTTTTTTCTTGGTTACTATATTACATGTTTCTTAATGTTGCTGATTCTTTCAGAAAATCAATTTAATTTTGTTAAATTCTGTTATTTTTCCTATTCTTTATTTCATTTGTTTCAAATTTAGTCCTTATTAAATTTTTCCTCCTTATTGTTTTGGGTTTATTTTGCTCTTTTTCTCCAGTGCCTTAAAATGGAAGGTTACATTACTGAATTTAAATCTTTCTTCTTGTTTAATAGAAGCATTTGATAGTTATACATTTACCTGTGAGCACTGTTTTTATTGTATCATACATGTTTTAGTATGTTGTACTCTGTTTTTATTCATCTCCAATTTCTTTATGTTTTTTTCTTTGACTCATTGTCTATTTAGGAGTGTGCTGCCATTGTTTAATTTCTACATATTTGTGATTTTATGAAATTCCTTTCCTTTAAAAAATTTCATTGTATTGTGGTTGGAGACCATACTGTGTATTATTTATGTATTTAAAAATTATTATTTAAAAATTTTTTAAAGAGAGAGAGAGCACAAGTGAGGTGAGGGGCAGAGGAAGAAGCAGACTCCCTGGTGAGCAGGGAGCCCAATGCGAAGCTCAATCTCAAGACTCTGGGATCATGACCTGAGCTGAAAGCAGATGCTTAACCGACTGAGCCCCTTAAAAAATTCCTGATGCTTATATTATGGCTAGTTTATGGTCTGTCCTGCAGAATGTTCCAGGTGAACTTGAGAATATTTTTCTGCTGTTTTGGGGTGAAGTGTTCTGTTAATAATGTTTATAGTGTTGTTCTATTTACTTGTTGTTCTTCTGCCTCATTATTCCATCAATTATTGAAAGGGGGTTATTGAAATCTCTAGCTCTCATTGTTGAGGTGTCTATTTCTTCCTTTAATTCTTGTCAGTTTTGCTTCATGTATTTGGGGGGTTTCTTGCTAGCCTCATATATATTTTGTAATCATCATGTACATCTGGTGGATTAACCCTTTTAAAATGATAAAATGCCCCTCTCTGAAACATGCCTTTTTAATATGTAATGTCACATACAGCCTTATAATGGATAATCATGTTCCTGTGCAACTGCTACTTTCTCAAATTCTAATCTTAGTCTTTTAGGTTAGTGCTGAGTATGACTACTAGTTGTAAGTAGAAAATCAATTTGTTACATATTTTAAATTTAAAAGTGCTCTTGTTCTAACTAAACAGGATTCACAAACAAGGACAAATGTTATTTGTGCAATGTGGTAAGTGAACAGTAGAAGTTTGTGTGGGGCCAAACCACACAGCTGAGTGTATGTTTAATTCTACCTCAAGGAGAGGTTTGTTTTAAGGATTGCTTATGGTAAAAGATGATAAGTGATATGGGCTTTAAAGAATAGGAATAAAGAATTCCTCAAGGGATAGAGTAAGTAAGGTTCGTGGAAAAGAGTAATGCATGCAGTGGCATGGAAGTGAAAATTTGCGAGCATGATTAGGCATTTGATTAACTTGACTGAAATAAAAGAGTGAAGTGTGGAAACAGTGAGACAGGGACAGGATGTACACTCTTTTTAGAGTAGTTATTCATTTCCATATTTACTGCCTTTTTGTGCCTAGTATGGTGAATCCATCAGGAGAGGAAGCTATTGGTGACATGGAACAGAGACGTACTGGGAATGTAGATTTCAAGGATGACATGTCCCATTTAAAAAAAATTAACTTACCTTTGCATTTAAAATGTTTTTATTGGGGCGCCTGGGTGGATCAGTTGGTTAAGCGACTGCCTTCGGCTCAGGTCATGATCCCGGAGACCCGGGATCGAGCCTCACATCGGGCTGCCTGCTCGGTGGGAAGCCTGCTTCTCCCTCTCACTCCCCCTGCTTGTGTTCCCTCTCTAGCTGTGTTTCTCTCTGTCAAATAAATAAATAAAATCTTTTTAAAAAAATAAATAAATAAAATGTTTTTATAATCTATGACTGTGTCAGGTAACAAACCAGTTTGTCTTTGAATTGGAATCACTTAAAGAGGCAAACTAATTAACATATAATAATTTCTTTATATATAGTAAGAGAGTTGGGGCAAGTTAGACATTTATGTTTTTAGTTGTTGAACTCAAGAGAAGAGTAAGAAGTTGGAAGTTTCAGATGAGGGGCTAGATGTGAGGAAAGGCGCTACTAACACTCCTGGTATTTCCCCCATTTCTTATATTTTGTCAGATATTTCAGCTTAATAGCATCTGTATTTACCTGTTATTTTAGGAAAAATAAAATGAAAAATAATGGAAAGGGATAAAAAGATGAGAGAATGAGGGATTAAGTGTGGAGCGTAAGGGAGGAAAGATGACAAGATGCATACATGGGAGCATGATGTTAGATCATGAGAAAGGAACTGGTGGTGAGGAGTGAAGGAGTGATAGAAGAGTCAAGATTAGAGAACACATCAATGAGACACTATTTTATTCCATTTATTCTTAAACTATATGATGCTGGCATTCTCCTTAAAACTCTTACTCTGGGGCACCTGAGTGGCTCAGTCAGTTAAGCAGCTGCCTTCAGCTCACGTCATGATCCCAGGGTCCTGGGATCGAGTCCCACATGTGGCTCTCTGCTTGATGGGCAGCCTGCTTCTCCCTCTCCACCACTTGTGCTCTTTCAAGTGCATGTGTAATTTCTCTTTCTCTCTCAAATAAATAAAATACTAAAAAAAATAACAACTCTTACCCTTCCTCCAATGTTGGATTCATAGGACATTGACTACCCCTAAGAGTCTGAGGTTATTTTATTCTATGAGAAAATCTAATTCTGTACTAGCAGATCTAAACCATTTTTAACCATTTATGTTATAAGCACTCTTCTGTATATTGATAATTAAATGCATTTACTTCAAATTTTAATATATGTAATTGACATAGGATAGTTAATTATTTGAAAAATATACAATACATATAATTCACATAGAATTATGTGGAAGTATCTTTCTTATTTCAAATTTTTTATATTTTCTCAGCTCCAGGACTAATTTATAGCTATTTTGATTATTTTATTAAAGTTGAAGTAATTATACATGCATCTTATTAACACAGAGACCATTTATTGACCATTTATTCTAACTTTTAAAAACATTAATTTGGGGCATATGGGTAGCTCAGTCATTTAAGTGTCTGACTCTTGATTTTGGCTTAGGTCATGATGTCAGTGTCATGAGATTGAGCCTCTCATTGGGCTCTGTGCTGGGTGTGGAGTCTGCTTAGGATTCTCTCTGTCCTTCTGCCCCTCCCCTGCCCCCGTTCATGTTCCCTCTCTAAGAATAAAAAATCATTAATTCGTTATTCTGCAAGTATTTACTGTATGTTCACTCTGAGTCATACGTAAATTAGATGCAGGACAATTCACAGAGGACAGGACAGAAAAAGTCTCTGCAGTTAAGGAGCTTAACTTTTATTAGAGAAGAATGTCCAGAGTAAATGAAATGCGTGAATAGGGAAATATCAAACAGTAAGTGATATGAGATAATAAATGTTATATCTGCAGTGTCTCTTAATAAGATTGGCAACAGAATGGCTCATTGAGCAGGTGGAATTTGAATGAAACCTGAGAAGTCTGAAGGAACTGATGGTGTGAAGTTCTGGGGTAGGAAATTCATGAGAGAGAGAAGAGCAAAGCAGTTTTAAGGGAACTAAAAGGAGACCTGTGTAGTGAGAGTCAAGCGGTCAGAGAGAAGAACTGGAGACATGGAACAGAGACCTGGGAAGGGTTTATGACAGGGAATATCAGATTCTGTTCAAGAATTTTCTCGTGGGGCCTGGGTGGCTCAGTCATTAAGCATCTGCCTTTGGCTTAGGTCATGATCTCAGAGTCCCGGGTTCGAGCCCTGCATCTGGCTCCCTGCTTGCTGCTCGGTGGGAAGCCTGCTTCTCCTTCTTTCACTCCCCCTGCTTGCGTTCCCTCTCTAGCTGTGTTACTCATTGTCAAATCAATAAATATAATCTTTTTAAAAAAAATAATTTTCTCAAAGATTCCATATAAGATATTTTTATTTGATAGATGAGTATTCTAAAATGTCTAGATGCTTTGGTTCTCCTCCTCAACATTTGCCTCCTGTTTAGATATGGAACCTTAACTGCCAGTGTGATGGTATTTGAGGTGAAGTTTTTGGAAAAAAATTAGGTTTAGATGAAGTTGTGAGAATGGGGCCTGCATAACGAGGTTAATGTCCTTACAAGAAGAGCTGTAGAGATACCAGAGCTGTTCCTTGTTCAGCAATATGGAGGACAGAGAGAATGTTTCTATCAGCAAACAAGAAAAAGGGAATACATACCTGTGTGTGTGTATGTATGTGCCCATTGTGTGAATGTGTTTGTATGCATCTGTTTGTGTGGGCATGCATAAATCTCTTTGTGTTGAAGGGAGGAGGAACAGGAGGATTTTTTTTTTAAAGATTTTATTTATTTATTTGACAGAGAGAAACACAGCCAGAGAGGGGACACAAGCAGGGGGAGTGAGAGAGGGAGAAGCAGGCTTCCTGCCAAGCAGGGAGCCTGGTGTGGGGCTCGATACCGGGTCTCCAGGATTATGACCTGAGCCGAAGACAGTCACTTAACCAACTGAGCCACCCAGGCACCCTGAGAATTTTTTTTAAGAAACTGTTATAAAGGGGCATTTGAGGCCACAGCTTATAAAAATCATCGAAATTGGCAATTTTGAAAATTTCTGAAACATCTTTGCTGAAGTCTCCTAATAGATGATTATTTTAAGTCATTTCTGAGTTGCACAGAAAGACAATTTAGTAACTATGGGTTTCTACACACATTTACTAAAAGACCACATAATTTCTGTGAAAAAGGAAGCAGTTGCTTTGACGATCTCTATTAATTCAAGTTAGTTCTTATGGTATATATTGTTACAAATAGGCTTCTTGGGACATTTCAGCATTTATTATAAAAATCTTGGGAGAACCAATGATAATGATGCCATTACTGTGTGTCAACTGTGTGTGATTAATATATATCACTTATAGTCACTTTTTAATTAAAAAGCTCTGAATATTCTGGCATTCATCTGCATAGTGTGAATAAACAAGAGCTAATTGCAGTAAAATACTTCATATTAGGCCTTAGAGAGTACATTTTTATCTATATCTCTATCTACGTGCTTTTGAAAAGTACATCTTGGAAAATTATGGTTGGCACTATACTTTCCACATTGGTAAGCGGAAGAAATATCTCCACACACACTATTTTCGTTGGTTGTAGATTTGATTAAAGAGAAAAAACAAACAAAACAAAACATGAGAGTTTGGTGTTTGCAAAATTCCATTAAATGAAAGTCTACATGTTATACATATTCTTTCTGAAAAGCAAACAGTTTGGAGTATGAAAGGATTGTGTTGTAAACTAGCACTGAGTTTCCAGATCTGGCCAGATTACACATTTAGATGCCCCATGTCCCTTGTGGAAAACACCAGCTGAGAGGCACTGGTACGGAAAAACGCTGCTTCTGGTGTTTTCAGTGTGAAGGTCAGGGCATAAAGTTAACCCATGTTCTATATTTTTTTTTTCAAAAATTATCAACAGTATAAAAGAATAGCCAGATATAACCCATAAACTATTTCTGGAGAAGCTAGGGGATCACAGATTACATAAGTCAACATATATTAAGCGTCTTCCTGGGGTAGGAAACAGAGACTAGAAACTTCTGTGGCCTCTCTGAAGGAGCCAACAGAGTACCTTTCATGAAAGGGATTGTGTCATAACCTGAGGTGGGAGACATAAACCTCATGTTAACAAAAGTAATGATAGTGTGCAGGATATTCTGTCAGGATCCTCTCTAGACTATATTTAGCTTTGAGGAATAGAGAAGGTGGCTATAAATATGGAATACTAAATAAACCATATTTGCAAGTAGTAGTCCCTTTCCATACTGGACAGTGAGAAGAAAATACTTCTTGACTGAAAAATCCATGATCTTAACTTTATTTACTAGATCAGAAGTAAATCTGAATAAAATAAAAATAGGACACTTGGTCATAAGCCTGGAACCTAGTCTTGTATATTTTCCAGGAAAACATCTTTAAAATATTGTCTCAAGTTCAAAAAAATCCCATCAAAAATAAGTAATCAAAAAGGATAAGATATACATTTTTTTAAAGAAAGAAACAGGAAAGAAAAGATTGTAAGTGACAAATACTCCAAGAAAATGCTTCCATGGACTAGGTGAACGTTATGAACGTGTTTTTATTGTGAATTTCAGAAAATGATGGACTAAGCCTAAAAACAAAATGCACAGTCCGAAATATACTAAAGAAGGAAAAGTTCCACTCTTGAAAAAACAAAATTGTAGTGAATGAGAACATACCAATGGGCATACCCTCCCCTACCCCTAACCCCTAAAGATACGATTAAAATGGCAGCATGAGGGAGTTTACATGAGAACAAAGTTGTGAAACTGTTTCTGTGTTGCTGGTTACATGTATCTGTGTGTATGTTAAAATTCACAGAATATGCATCAAAAAAGGTAAATTTTAGTTATGATAATTAAAAACATAAATTGAAAAAGGGAAAAAATAGTCTCGGACACCTGAATACAAATGAGTATCAGCTTATTCAGTTTTACATAATGATTCTCTATATTTTGTTTTTCATGTTAATCCAGATGTTTCAGTTTCTTTAGTTGTTTTAAGCAAAATATCTTTGGACCCTGTGTTGGTGAATTGAATTAGAATTAACTTTAAAATATCTGTAGCATGTTTGGGGTGTCTAAGCTATGAAATACATGAGTGATTTTTAGCTAAAGTATATTTAAATTAGGAAAACAATTTATTTCTTCTGAAACCATCACTCTACCTCTGGAAGTCTAGCTTAATTCCATCTATGTGGAAAAGTAAATTCTGAAAATTACTGACAAGTAACATTACAAATAATTCTGAAATATCTGTTATTTAAAATATTAAGGTAATAACATTTTGAATATATATGAGGTTATCCATATCTGTTTTGAAATACGCTATTTTCTTTTTTTAATTCTATTTTCACTTGTCAGAGAGAGAGAGAGAGAGAGCACAAACAGAGCACGGTGAACCAGGCAGAGGGGGAAGCAGGCTCCCTGCACAGCAAGGAGCCCATTGACAGACTTGATCTCAGGACCCTGGAACATTTAAAACTAACAGAGCCACCCAGGCATCCCTATAATCTTTCCAAACACTAATTCTTGTTCACTTACTTGATTACTCAAACACAATTTAGCTAATAGTGCCTAATCCTGCATTTTTTCCTTATTACTTTCTAATCCTCACTAAAGAAATCAGTACATATTTACCAGTTCTTTTTTGATTGTCCACTCAATGTTGCCACTTAGATTTCAAATGAACACTTCTTTCTTTTTTACCTTCAAGTAATAGACTTTATTTTCTAGAGCACTTTTAGGAATATATAGGGTTCCTGTATATTCCCTGCTCCAATATCCACTCATGGCCTCTTCTGTTATCAGCATCTGGCATCAGAGTGGCATATTTGTTATAACTGATGAATTTACTTTGATACATCATTATCACCGAGAGTCCATTCTTTACATCAGCGTTCACTTTCAGTGTTGTACATTGCATGGAGTTTTGACAAATGTTTAGTAATATATATATCCACAATTATATGGAAAGTTTCACAACCCCATAATCCTTTGTTGGAGGCTGTTTCTTCAAGGCAAGTTTTCATTTTGAAAATTTAACTTCTTTGGGCGCTTGGGTGGCTCAGTCGTTAAGCGTCTGCCTTTGGATCAGGTTATGATCCCGGAGACCCAGGATCGAGCCCCATATCGGACTCCCTGCTATTCAGGAAGCCTGCTTCTCCCTTTCTCACTCCCCCTACTTATGTTCATTCTCTAGCTGTGTTTCTCTCTGTCAAATAAATAAAGAAAATCTTTGAGAAAATTTAACTTTTTTGATATACCCAGTCTCTCTTCACTGATGTATGCTTGCCACTATGTGCTTAGCTTTGTCTATTCCTCCTTTTCTTATTTCACTTTCTAAGGCTATATAGCTCAGGGATTAGAGCACTGGTCTCCCAAATGAACATTTCAAACTGTCTCCAATTAAGGTCTTTATTTTTCTCTGCCCCTCACATCAGTTGTGCTCATCTCTGTAAATTACACCACCATCTACCAAATTCCTCAAGCCCCAAATCCTGATGCCATGTCTGATCTCTTTCTTGTAGTAGTAACATCCCAATCTGTAGGACTTGCTACTTGCTTTACTTGAGAATAACTCCAAACCTCACTGTGCTTCACAGGGCCCAGTCCTGCAGCTCTGAATCAGCCACTGTCATTACTGACCAACAGCCTCCTCTTGGGTCTCTCTTGTTTTCCTCCTGACCCCCAAACAGCCAATGGTGTATAAAATTTTAATGACAGCAGATTCTATGTGATCTGTCCCTCGCTATTTGTGCCACTTCATTGACTATTGAACTCAAGCCATTTGAGCCTTCCTTCCATTCCCCCAATCAATGAGTTCATTTTTACAAGGCTTCTAACTTGTTATTTCCTTCTTTGAAGTGCTATTTCCTTCGTGTGGAACAGTTTCCCTATTCACTTGCATTTCACACGTCATCATTCCATTCGGGAATTTGCTTGAAGTCTAAGTCTTCAGCAAAGCCTTCCCAGACTCCATTTCTAAAATGTGTACCTGTCAATTGCATCTCTAAGTCTGCTTTATTTTTCTTCATGGTAATTAACACTCATAGATCTTTCATATAGGTTCACTTTTTATATGTATGTATGTATGTATGGTTAGGTTCACTTTTTACTTCTTACTTGACTGTTGGTGCCAGATAGCTTCAGAAGAGGACAGTCTTTGTGTTTTTTTTTCATTTATCTATAGAACCTAGAACATAGAAGCTTCTTCAAATAAATTTTCTGAACCAATGTATGTTGTCATACAGGTAAATCAGTCTGAGTACCAACAGTTTAGTAAACCAGAAACGAGTCTCTTATTTCCCTACCTGCTAGACTGTTGTCCTTTCTCTGCTGCCACACCTTTTTTTTTTCAGCTCTAATAGCAAGAGATCTGGTGGAGCTAAGTTCAAGTGACTATGCATGGCTGAAGAGACAGTGGTAGCATTTTTTGTAAAATGACTTGTAATATCTCTGTTTATTTCAGTGGAGTAAAAAGAAAGGTTTGTGAAATAATACACTGTAAACTTTAGGGAAAAGATGTCCAAAAGTAATAAGAATATTGATTATAAAATATTGAAGTTCTCATGAAATAAAGAAATTAAATAATATTTGTTTTCAGTAATTTCAGATTTTAATACTGTAAAATCCAAGTGTTAAGTAAATAAAATGTGATTCTATTAAAGGGCAACATACAAAAATAAATGTATTAATTTATATCTATATTCTTTATTTTTATTTTAAATAATTTATTTTATTTTTTCAGTGTTCCAAAATTCTTTGTTTATTCACCACACCCAGTGCTCCTTAATATCTACCACCAGGCTCATCCATCCCCCCACCCTTCCAAACCCTCAATTTGTTTCTCAGAGTCCACAGTCTTTGATGCTTCGTCTCCCCCTCTGATTTACCCCAATTCACATTTCCTTTCCTTCTCCTAATGTCCTCCATGTTACTCCTTATGCTCCAGAAGTAAGAGAAACCATATGATAATTGACTTTCTCTGCTTGGCTCATTTCACTCAGCATAATCTCTTCTAGTGCTCTCCATGTTGCAACAAAAGTTCGGTATTTATTCTTTCTGATAGATGTGTAATATTCCATTGTATGTCCATTGTATGTATGGACCATATCTTCTTTATCCATTCTTCTGTTGAAGGGCATTGTGGCTCTTTCCACAGTTAGGTGATTGTGGCCATTACTGCTATGAACATTGGGGTACATATGTCTCTTCTTTTCACTACACCCATATCTTTGGGGTAAATACCCAGTAGTGCAATTGCAGGGTCATATGGTAGCTCTATTTTTAATTTTTTAAGGAATCTCCACACTGTTTTCCAAAGTGGCTGCACCAACTTGCATTCCACCAACAGGTGTGAGAAGGTTCCCCTTTCTCCACATCCTCTCTAATGCTTGTTTCCTGTCCTGTTAATTTTGGCCATTCTAACTGGTGTAAGGTGGTATCTCAATGTGATTTTGATTAGAGAGTGTAAATAAACCAACAGTAACTAAAAATTTAACTCTCTAATATCAAAAGCTAGGATGTATTTTCCCAACATACATGGAACTTGGAGCTTAAAAGAAGCTCAAGTGAGTGTTTGTTAAATGGAAGAACTTAAAATTTTATACTGAAGTTTAGAATTTTTTTTCTTACATAGAACATATAATTTCAATAAATATAGTTCTCATTGTTCTTGAATACCACTTTTCTTTATCCAACAACTATCTAAAGTACTCTAGTTGGCATTTTTTCCCCTGCAAGTGCTCATTAATTCTAGGCCCCAAGCATTAGCGTTCAAATTAGAAATCCCTAGATGTGGGTAGTGAATTAGATAAGAAATATAAAATCTCTGAATGTCACATTTGTGAGTTTCTTCTTTTTTTGCTATTCCTGCCTTTGGATCATATTCATCTTATAAGATATTTTTATTCCTCTAGAGATATTTATAATGTTCAGGACTGGCCTTAACATGGAGGGCTGTTGGAAAAACTGACAGAGCATGGTTTAAGGAGAGCCATGGCATCCCTGGTATTTTAAAATGTTTCTTCCATCGGCCTCTCAACGTCCAATTTCTTGTTCATTAAAGAAAATCTGTTTCCTTAAATTATGTTCTTACCCCATCCCAAATCTCAGTCCTCTTTAGTCCATAGCTGTTTGCTCATATGTATGTAATTTTAGGATATGTCCACAGACCTGTTTATATCTTTGAAAAATTGTTTTTTCTTCTAAGTTTTGTTTTCTGTATTTCTGGCTTCTGCTTAGTGCCCCATAGTATACATTACCATATTTTGTATAGTGTTGTAGCTATTGATACCCATCTCTCTTGTTTACAACTTCCTGTTATCTCAAGCAGTGCTACAGTGACCATACTTACACACATCAGTGTATTTTTTTGGGTCTTTAAATCCAGCAGTAAGTTTGCTAAATCATGGGGTATAGAGGTACCTTACTTTTCTAGTTATGTCCTGGGGATTTCCAAAGAGTTTGTACAATATACATTCTAGTTTTCATTTTACCATATCTGAATCTATTTTTTAAACATCACCTAACTCTCTAATTTCTGATATTTTCTTTTTTTAATTTTAATTTGAATTAGAATTTCTGTTTATGTTTATTTAAAATACATTTATGTTTCAATTACTATGTTTAAGTACCTTTTAAAGCCCTTAATTATATTAATTTAGTTAACCCTCATTACAACCCATAATAATTTATGTATGATGTAAATACTGTTTTATCTCAATTACATGTATTTGGGAATAGACACAGATGGGTTAAGAAATCTATTTTACGTCACACAGCTAATAGTAAATATAGGATTCAAAGCTGACCATTTGGTCCCAGGGTCTGTGCTCTTAACCTCCTTCTCATGTAGGTCCTAGCCATTTGTATTTCCATGTATTTCCCACTTCTATCTTTGTTCATGTTTTCTACTGATACTGAGATACCTCAGTGAATAAAACAAAGTAACTACAGCCATTGGAGTAGACCCTGAGTGGTGCTGTGGGAAGAAACTGGAAAAAGGGAATGGACAATGCCAAGGCATGTGGGTATTTACACTTCTAATATTTGTCAAATAGAGCTTCTTTTTTTTTTTTTTTTCTTAAAGATTTTATTTATTTATTTGACAGAGAGAGATCACAAATAGGCGAGAGGCAGGCTGAGAAAGAGGGGGAAGCAAGCTCCTCACTGAGCAGAGAGCCGGATGTAGAACTCAATCCCAGGACCCTGAGATCATGACCTCAGCGTAAGGGAGAGTATTAACCCTCTGAGCCACCCAGGCATCCCTCAAATAGAACTTCTGATATTGTTATATTTCAGAACAAATTTGAAGAAATTGAGGAATGAGCCAATGGAATAACTTGAGAAAGACTTTCACCATGGAAGGAACAGGTGGCCATAGTCACAGACAGCAGCAGATGTGTATTTGAGCAGGGAGGTCCAGTGTGTTTGAAATGGGTAGGAGATGAAGTTAGGTATGCAATTGTGAGGAAGGTAATGGGACAGACTGTGTATATAAGTTTATATATATTCATGTAATCTATTGGTTCTGTTTTTCTGGAGTATATATATATATATATATATGTATGTATATATATGTGTGTGTATATAATATATATATATATATATATATATATATTATAAGACATAAGGAATTGGCCTACACATTATTTGAGGCTGAGAAGTCCTACGGTTTGCCATTTGCAAGCTGGAGAACCTGGGAAGCCAGAACTATAATTTGATTCCAGTCTAAAGGTCTGAGAACCAGGAAAGCAGATGATGTATGTTCCAGTCTCGACCTGAATGCCCAAGTGCTGGAGTCAGGAGTATGGGGGGTGGAGGGGATATTTATGTCCCAACACAATCAAGTAGGCAGGGCCAGATTCTTTTTTCCTCTGCCTTTTTATGCTATTCATGTTCTCAATGGATTGAGGAAGGCAATCCTCTTAAATAAATTCATGAATTCAAATGCTAATTTCATCCAGAAATATCCTTATACTCAGAAATAATGTTTAGCCAAATATCTGGTATCCTGTGATGGAGTGAAGTTGACACATAAAATTAACCATCACAGAAGTTCTTTGGCTTTTACTCTGAAACGTTGGGAAGTGAATAGAGAGTTTTAAGCAGAGAATTGACTGAACCTTAGTCCTGCAGTGAAAGGAACACTCCTAGATAGAGAAAAGTCTATATGGAGGTGAGGGTGGGCGCAGACACCAGCTCAGATGATATCACAGTGATGTGATGTCGGGAAGAGATGATTGATCATGATGCATAATTTTTTTAAGATTTTATTTATTTATTTGACAGAGAGAAACACAGCAAGAGAGGGAACACAAGCAGGGGGAGTGAGAGAGGGAGAAGCAGGCTTCCCGCCGAGCAGGGAGCCTGATGCAGGGCTTGTTCCCGGGTCTCCAGGGTCTCTGGGATCATGACCTGAGCTGAAGGCAGTTGCTTCACCAATGTTAGCGCCTGCTTAGCCTCAAGGCCAGCATAACAGGCTCTGAAACTCCCTGGTGATTTAGGCCTCTACATACCAAGACCCTTGGTGATTGACGCCTTTACAAGGCCTGTGTTTACCAAATGAGGGCAGATAAGTCAATGAACCATTTGTGCATCTTGCTTCCTTGCCCCAGTTCCTGAAATGTGTGGGCAATTCAGGAACTGGGGAGGGGGCTAAAGTGTCATCTCACCCAACCTAGAAAATTTACTGTGTGACTCATGCTTGCTGTTTGAAATGCATATAAACCCCTAAACCCTTGCATTTGGGGTCCTTGCTGAAACCCACTGCGCCGGGCAGATGCTTGGACCCTAGCTAGCTAGAAATAAACCTCGCTGTGTGATTTGCATTATCCTTAGCATCCTCGGTTTCTCTTTGGGGAGGCGGTCGACATCGGACTTTAACAACCAACTGAGCCACCCAAGCACCCCATGATGCATACTTTTTGATACATTGTAGCACACACTTAGCTGAAGTTCTGTTTATCATTCATTATCATATCACATATCATTTCATGTATATTTACCGATTAATTAAGCCTATCTATGTTACTCTGTTTTCTTCTTTTTGGTAAAGTTACACTAGCTTGATACTCTGAAGTAGACATATTTCTTTTACCTTTCCTGTTTACTCGTTATTTTTATTATTTGTATCATTTCATATGGAATTGAATGTATGTTAGAGGACTACCCTAGAAATCCCCTAAAATATCATCTGGGCATAGCATTTGTTTATGCAAAGTAGATATGACTACTGTTTCTATCTTCAAAATATATATATTTTTAAAGTTTTCCATTCATTCCTATGCACTGTTGGCATTGTGTAGTTTTCAAGAAATTTAGTAATTCTATTTTTAAAACAACTGTCTTTAACTTCTCAATTTTTTTCATTTTGTTTATATCTTTTTTTAAATGAAACTTGCCAGAGATTTGTTTAACTTATACATTCTTTCAAAGTACCATCTTTTGTTTTTTTGATTGGTTTTATTCTTTAATTTATATACTGCATTGTAATTTATTATTTTATTTTTTCTTATTTCTTTGATACTGCTCTATTCCTTATTCGGGTTGTTGGGTTGAATATGTAACTCATTTCCTTCCTATTTATTTTTTGATAAATAATGTATTCAGTGCATTGAAACCCTGTTTTTTAATTTTTATGAATAATGTATTCAAAGCTCTATTACTCCTCTAAGCACTATATTAACTATTTGCATAAATTTACCATGTAATTTATTGTGTATATAAGTGTTTCATACACTTTCTCTTTTTTTTTTATTTATCTTTGGATTATTAGTATTTTGTTTTGCTAATTTTTAGAACTTTGACATTTTTAAGCTATTATTTGGTTATGAATTTCTAATTATATTGTGTTATTTTCCCTACATCTGTGGTTCTTATCATTGAGATATTAACACTTGCATCTCAAGATTTCTTTTAATTCTCCACTCTTCATGTCTTCCTGATGTTATTCAGGGTAAGTTTCTTGATTCCTGTGCTCTGTAATTTATTCTAAGGTTATTGTGCTATTTAAATTCTCTACTGAGTAATTTATTTAAGTTTTTATATTTTTTGTACCCAGTGACTCCACTTGGCCAGTTTTATTGCTGATTGTTTTTATTTCATTTATCCCGTGTCTTTCAATATCCTATTAAATTTACTTTTATGTTTATTAAATTCTGCACTCTCTAATTTATCAATCCTGCTTATTTTGCCAGGTAGTGTCAAAACCAAATTGCACTGGACAATGTGAAGTAAGCAAAGAATACTTTATTCAATACTATTACAATGAAAGAGAGAGTCCAAACACAATGTGAGCTCATTTCCACGAAAATAAAATGTAGAAGAGATTTTAAGAGCTGGGATGAAGAGGGGGATCTTAGGCCTTTGAGTTTATTATTGTCTTTTCCCAAAGGAAAAGTAAACATTCTGGTATTTTTATGATAGGAGAGAGTTTTGGAACTTGGAGCATGGAACCTCCTGAAGTTAAGCTTTTATCCTTCCACAGAAACTAGGGAAGTAGGGACACTCATATCCTTAATAATTATGTTTCAGATGCAAAGGGGAAGAGAAAGAACTTAGAATTAAAAGCTTTCTAAAGTAATTCTTCTAAGAAAAGAGGAGGTCAGGGCCTACAGTCAGGAAGAAGCCTGTCTAAAGTTAGGACAAGCTGATGGGAATGTTGAGGCGTGTTGTTCGGTTATTCAGTTAGTTGTCTCTTTTCATGGTCGTCATGATCCACAGATATTTTGGTATTTATCACAAGGAATGCACAGTTACTTCCAGTAATGGCTACTTTTTGTGGTAATGTTTTAGAGGAGATGAAATCCCAGAGTCTACTTTGCAACTGATCCACTGACCATAAATAGATATCTGAGGTGAAAGGAAGGAAAACTACTGTGGGTGAGAAGATGGACTACTTTTCCATCTTAATCCTCAGAGGTCTTTCTCTTACCTCCATTTGTGAGAACTGTCCTTTTCTAAGTGCTCCCTCTATGATGTAAAGTATCTAATCTTTGGTAATGAGGTAATGATAGAGAAGGGATGATCAGCATTAATCCATGCTCCTGTTCATTATCCTCTCTCCCATCGGCCCGAGCTCTGCTGTATTGTCATGATGCTACCACTTAAGTTTCACTTAGCAGGGGGGCAAGTACTACCATTTTTCTTCCCCCATAAAATGGGACAAACAGTGATTCACCCAGGGCAATAGAGTGTAAAGTCAAAGGAACATGAGGAAAGAAATACATGGAAATACAAAGAGTATTAACCCTCTGAGGGTTAATAGTTAGTCCACAACATAAGTCCTAATAAATTTAAGAAGATTGAAATTACATCAAACATGTTTTTAGACCGCAATGGTATGAAACCAGAAATCAATTATAGAGGAGTAAACTGGACAATTCATAAATATGTGGAGATTAAATAGCAAGCTCCTGAAAAACTAATGGGCCAAAGAAGGGATCAAAGAAAATGCAAAAAGTCT